>JAVQJG010277101.1:0-10748 GCA_036024015.1 Craterocephalus amniculus
TGGAGTTTTTTTCAGGAAAATGAATTCATACAGTTGTACAGGTGAGGGAAGGCAACGTGGGCAAAATATTTCCGGCAAAGAAAATATCGATTTTCAAAAAATTAAATCCTCATTAATAGCAAATTCGATTTATCGATAAAATCGATTTATTGCCCAGCTCTATTGTGTGAGGGATATTTTCTTCGCCCCCTCCATATTAGCATGGCCCAGTTTAACCAGCAAAGTATGTCTGCTGATCATGTCTATCCCTTTCTGAGACCAGTGGAGCATCTTCTGATGCTGCTTCCAGCAGGATGATGCTCCATGTCACACAGCTCAGATCCATGAGTTCACTGGACTCCAACGGCCACCACATCTCAGTCCAATATTCCACCTTTGGGATGTGGTGGAACGGGAGATTCTCATCATGGATGTGCAGCAGCTGTGTGATGCTGTCATGTCCATATGGATCTAAAACTCTTGTTTGATACATGTCACTAAGAATTAAGGCTGTTCTGAAGTCTAAAAAGGGGCCAAATCGGTGCCAGCAAGGTGTTCCTTCCAGAAAGAGGCTGCAGTAAATCACGCTGTGCTGTCAGCCATGTTGCTGTAATTCTCACTTGCATTATAGTTGCATCAGACATGGCTGCATTAAAGGAAACAAAATGATGCTGTCATGCACTTACATTCATGTTCTGCTCTCTCCTCTCTGAACAGACTCGGATCACGTTTTCCTCCACATTGAGTTTAATTAGCTGCATCTTTTAAGCCGCGCTCTGACATCTTTTTATGGCGTTTGCCACAGCAGAGTGTAATGACAGTGGAAGTAAAGTTGTGGTGCAGTTTCCCTGTTTCATTTGCCTGCAGATTTCCAGCAGGCTAAGAAATGTAACACCCTCTCTGAGACATAATGGATCAGTATGACAGAACAGTGCAATATTTCTATAATACTTTGTCTGTCAGCTGTCTGCTGAAGGTGGCCGCTCTGGAAAGTGTCAGGCAACCATCCCTGCAATTAAAAGCCGTTTTATGAAACCAGCATTAGTCCTGCAGATTGATGTTAATTGTAAATAATACATCAGCTGAACATGGACAGTGTTGGTGCACAGATGCAGTTTCACACGTTAGAAAGCAAATGCATCGGTTGACTTTTAACGGAGCGGGGACTCCTGCCAGTAACTTAACTCCCCACTAAATCTGTGCTATTCATCGGACCTCAGACATCCAGAAACACTCTGCGGCCTGGATTGAGCCATTGTAAATGCCGCGTATTAAGCTGTCATTAGACCTGCAGTTTGAGGATTTAGATGTTCTAAACAAAGGAAGTGCTTTTGCTGAAGCAGTGGGTAAGAACTGCATGGCCTGCAGAGCCGTGTTGCACATTGTGTGTCTGTGTGTGTGTGTGTGTGTGTGTGTGTGTGTACAAAGTGTATGCGCATGTGAATGGAAATTGTATACATATATAAATATGTGATCCCAACTGCACAAAAATTGTGATGCAAAAATGTATGACAAACTAATATATTTTTCTAAAATATATTAATATTATATATTCAAGGTAGTGGACAAGTTTTTATATTACTTTAAAAAGTAAGTGAAGCATCTGAAAACTTACTCAGAACTTAACAGGTTCTCACATAATTTCATAATAAGCATAAACATACTGTAAGAAGGAGAAAAGTGATGAAACACAAGGTGCCGAAGATGATGTTGCATAGGGAGAAGAAAAAGGTTAGTAGAGATGGAGAAAAATTTGAAAAGTAGCTAAAAGACAAGACAAGCTGTGCTTTCTGCAGGAGGTTCAAGGGTTGGCAAGCACCTGAGTCACACCTCTGAAGCATGAGTGTGTGTGTGTGTGAGTCTTGTCTGATTCTGTGATTAATGAAGATGTGTCAGAAGTTTAATCCTCCCTATTCAGCACCAATGGAGCAGCCCTAAACCATAACTTGGTTTGTGTGTGTGTGTGTGTGTGTGTGTGTGTGTGTGTGTGTGTGTCAGTGTGTTTTTGTTTATTTTTCTCTGGACATGATCAAAACGTGTCAGATTTCTGGATTTGTGTGTCTTATGTTACAGCGCTACATGTGAATTTGAATTTTAGTTCAGTCAGATGAGCTGAAGCCTAGTGTGGCAGAGAACAGTGTGACATATGTAACATCTGTAAGCAGCTTGCTTTGTGCGCATGTGTGTGTGTGTGTCATCTAATGTCATTCTTTATAAGTATGCCCAGATGTTGATACTGGAATGGCTCCTTAATTACCATTTAAACAGCAGGGGCTGTGTGTCTGTCTGTGTGTGTGCGTGTGTGTGTGACAGAGAAAGAGAGAAAGAGAGGAGGAAAGAAACACACACACATACACACAAAGAATGTTTGTGTGTGTGATGTTGACAGCCGAACTACAGTTTAATTACTATTTAAACTGTGAGAGCTGAGTGGATCATTTAAAGACAGAACAGCTCCAGCCAGCTCAATGAGGAAAACACTATTACACATGCACACACATGTGTACCCTCCCACAGTGAATCTACACATCCACATATCATCCTTTTGTGGAGTTTTTTTTAAACTGTCAAGATAGAAACAAACATTTAAGCCTCAGTTCAGTAAGAAACCCTGATCGTCAAATCAAATCAGTCAAATCAGTATAAATCAATCTACATGACAGAGTTTAACTAGAACAATTACAAAAATGTAAGTAAGAGCAGGTTAGGTCTGGTAGGGTGTTAGAAGTCTTCTGAAATAATGGATTAGATTTATAAAGTGTTTTTCCAGACACTCCAGTCACTCTGTAGACAAACAGAAGTGACTTTAATTTGGTTCAGGCAGCAAAGGGTAGCCGGTGTAGTTCACTGAGTAATGAAATGACATGTCTTTTTTGGTTCGTCATACAACAGTCATGGTTGCTGCATTCTGGACTATTTGTTTCATTGAACAAGCAGGAAGGCCTGCTATACTGTAGGAGAACAAGCTGAGGGAAAGCCATGGCCTGTAAAGATGAGTCAAACTGAGTAAAACATATACACATAATGAAGGAGCTTACCAGTTATTCACTTCAACAGCAACCAATTCAGCACGCAAGTCTTTTGTTGCGGGTGCTGGTCTCTGTGTGTCCAAGCGGCACCTATGACTTTTATTTTCCTGCCACACTTTAAATGTGCATTATGCAATTTGAAATGCTAAACACTATTATTTTCTTTCCCCAACATCTTCTTACAATTGCCTGATGTGTAGGATGAGCTTATCTCCATTCACCTCAGGTGCCTCTGCTTCTGTTTCTGCAGCTCAGTGAGAGGTATTCGGGCTCAAATCCTCAGGGCTGCATGCGGGTTGACACACTGTGCATGCTCTTTAACTTGACTACTGCCAGCATGGTATTGTTTACTCCGCCGCTATTAGAGCATCATAGAGACAACGCTGACGACTATAAATGGAGAACAATAGACCGGTGGCCTCAAGTGCCTCTCACACACCAAAACATAAAGAAAAGAAAAAAAGTCCAACTGGAGTCTGACTTTTGCAGGAGTAAAACAAGGGTATACAGCAGAGCAGCATTGGATAAACGGAGGGAACTCCGATCTGCTCTGGGAGAAAAGTGGGATCCTCAGCTGCCTTTCTTGTTACTAAAAAGACAAATGTCATATGTGTGATGGATATAATGATTTGTAATATTGTAATGCTACATTTTTTAGTAACACTAACCCTACTACTGGCATAGAAGCTACCCGTATGCTAGTTATGCTATGCTTTATTTACTTACAGTAGTGTGCATATAACTCCGGCTCGGACTGAGTGCAGTGCAGGTAAACAAGACCAAAGTAGATGATGTCGGAGCGGCCCATGCACTTACACAACATTGGCATCACACACACTAAGTTGATTATACAAAGGTTTTGGGTTGCCAGATGTCTCCTCACAGTTAGGTCCCTGGTTGTGAATGATGTCTTCAACTTCTCAAGGTGCTGTACTGTAAACCAGTAGACAGTTGATTCCACTGGTATGTGAACTATTTTTACTTGCCTCAATTATTTCTCATGGCAAACAAACTTAAACTATGGGAACTAAATGGGTAAAGAACAATAATGAAATCTATGAACATGAATATACAGAACAGCAATTAGGCTTATGATCCAAAATTATTTCTACAATGGCATGGCAGGTACAAATGATGGCAGTGATGATTTCTTACACAAAGGTATTTAAATAATTACAGTGTAACGGTGAGAATGATAGCAGTGATCATATTTGTGACAGGCAGGCTGCGTCGCACTGAGAGTATTATGATAATGACATTAATGATGGATCTTGGTAAATGTGTGTGTGTGTGTGTGTACCAGAGTTCAGTGGGGGATGTCTCGTCTCACACTGGGCCACTCAGTCCGCTGCCATCTGCTCCACTAGTGTGCACACTCACACACTCACATATACTTTGATAGTCATACATACACTTACCAACACACATCCACAATGTACAAACATTTTTATCACCTGGGAAAAAAAGAAAGTGCATGAACATTTCAATCCAGGAAAATATTAGACACCATACATGCTCTGTCCAAGTAGAGAACTTGGACAACACACGCATACTTGCGCTCCCAAACTGTAATCCTGGCTCTACCCAGAATCCTCAGCTTGGAGGGTTCAGCCAAAGGGAAACCAGCGTGATGTCTGCCTGCTGGTCACACATGAGATCAGGGACGACTGTTTCTGTGTGTATATTGGCTGTTTATGTGTGCATATATGTCTCTGTAAGAAGTGAATGAGTTTACTTTGGCCATCTTTAAGACAGCAGCAGATCCAACAATATAAATGAATATTTAGATAGCAATATACAGTATTTCAGGGGTGTTTTTGGTCTAATGGGTGCTAGGGAGGATGAAAACATGTCAGATGGTGGTAGTTTAAACCTTGAAAGATACCCACTTTCATAATAAACCTTTTAATGACTTCTGTTCTTAAGTCCCACCATTCCTCTTGTCATTTGCTCCCTCTCTGTTTCCTCCCTTAGTTAGGTGTAAGACCAAGAAAAAAGCACATTGGAGAAGTTATCTTAAAATTTTATATATCAAAGGCCTTATCTGTCACTGTGTTTTCTCACTCTGACACACACAGCAGTCTGAGTATAAAGTCCATGCTTGGGTATTCTGGCGATGCCTAGACTGCATATGACCAACTCTCTGTCACACACATACAAACACACACACAATGTGTGCATGAGTGTGGCGTTGCCTGGATGGTGTGCGAGCAGCATATCTGTCAGAGTGTGACAGGTTGACAGCTCAGGCTCCCAGCACTTTGTCCACTATTATTACGTCAAGAAACACACACATAAAAATTCATGCACACACACCCACGGTCTCATGAAGGGATAACATCAAAATGGGCCACACTGGACGAAAGTTCTTAATTTAATACAGAGAAAAACTGTCAAAAGTGAACATTTTTGATGCAAACAGTTTTAAATGTGTGGACAACATCTTCATAATGATCACATTAAAAGTATTGAAAGACTAAAGTTGAAGAGGTAATAACCAGCTGTGGTTGAGAATAAGGAAAACCTAAATATACTCCAAATATCTGTATATAGTAGATAATTTCATGAAACATTGCCTCACGTTGTATGTGTAAGTATTAACATCACCTTCCCGTTTTTACAGAAGATGAAGAATCAAATGTCAATGAAAGTGACAAAAAGCATTTATTTTAGTGTAAGTTAGAAGTCATCAAATAAGAACCAGGTCCCATAAAACTCAAACACTGAAAGTTTGACTGTCTAGCAGCTTTTAGGTGGAGGCCTCACCCTCTCTCCTCCATGCATTCACTCCTATCTGCCACAGCAGAAACGCTGTAAATCATCTTTAGAAAACAATAATTCAAATTAATTAAATGATATCTGATTCAATGGGATATCAAATACCAGCAGGCGGTTTTATAAGTTTTATACAGATTCTGCTCAATGTCACCTCAAAGTTATCAGCACTTTACGGAGCCTGACTTACAGGCTCATAGCAATGCACAATATGCAGACACTACATGAGTGCCGGTAGTATTATCTCTCCATAATAGCTGCATTTAATGATATACACACACGCCTCAAGTCTCCTTTTTATTTCTGCAGATGGAGTTCAGCCCTTACAAAACCAAGCCAGGTCAAAGCAGATAATTTCAGTCACTGGCACAATCATGGATCACAGCTTTAGCACATTTCATACAATTAGGATTGTGAATCTGAAGCAGACTAAACAATGGGCTCAAATTAAATTTTGAATTTCTCAGTGAAAGACACTCTGGTTGCTCTGAAAATACAATCAACCAGAATAAGAATAAAGGCATAGTCTCTAACAGGATTGTAGCTCACAATATTGCATCTTTCCCTCTGATTCTATTACTCAGTTTGTCTTACCCACAGCTCAGGACTCTGTGGATCTGTAACTATAGTTTAATTCTACAGTCATTCTGTTATACAGCCAACACTGAGACTTCTTGTGTCAAACAGTGTGAAAGAGCAGAAGCAGTAACACAAAGCAGAAGAGAGCAATTACAGCTTTAGTGGCAAGTCATGCTGAGATGGAGACAAAAAAAGAATGGACAAAGGCAAGAAGAATAAATGAAGAACAGAGTAAATTGAAATATATTTTCAAGCTGGCTAGAATAAAAAGATCTTTCCTCATTGGCTCAATATTCCATAACTCAAATTTTCACTTCTGAGACAAGGTTTGTGGGAAAAAGTGTGTAAATGACAGAAGAGGAGACAGAATGGGAGTCATAAAGAAAAGAATGCAGGAGTTTCAGAGTGAGACTGAAAGTGCTTTTTATTTATTGGGAGCATATAAAGACAAATACATTTGACCAAGCTCCAGCACTCAGAGTTTATTTCTATCTAGTGATAGAGAAGACAACTGTGGCACATATCTTGAAACACATTATGCAATCATATACTACCACAGGCAAGTGAAACAATCTTATTCTAAAAAATATTGTAGTCAAATACAAAAACAAACAAAAAAAGATATTTGAAGGAAATAATGGATTAAAGGAAATGGAAGAAACCCAACCAGGTCAAGGGTGGACAGAAAAGAAGCCAAAGACAAAAACTAACTGCAAGACAAAAGGAAGATTACGCGGAGACATGGATTGAAACGGAGGCATTCAACAAAGTTGAGGATACAGAAGACAGAGGATAAAAATGAGAGAAAGATATTGAATGAATCAAAGAGAGATACTAGACAGTTTTTCTTTTAGAGAGTGAAAGACTTCAAACTGCAGTGGGTGAGAGAGCTCCACTTTATTGGGCTATTCTCTCTGCATTACCATTAGCTATAGCTCTCAGACTGACAACGTAGTGCTCTGTTCTCAAGGTCAGGAGGGGCACTTACTACCACGGGCCATGACTACACATCCCCACGCACACACACGCATACACAGACTCTATTCGACACAACCCCCTTTACTCTCGTGCATACAGATTCAAACACATTGATGTTTCTAGACACAAATATAAAGTGAATGTACAAAACTTTAGACATTTAAAAGGAAAGCAACTTTACTTTCCACAACATTCCTATAATTAGTTTTAATCTATCAGGTAACTCCATCCAAAACTCACACAGACAAACAACTTATCTTACAGGTAGTCTATATTTGGGGTTTTTTCACAGCCTGGTCTTCCAGAGCAGACATGCATACTCTTGACACTGCCTTTGCAAGGTGGGATTGAGAGGGGGGTGGCCACACATAGTGACAGAAGGATTTGGTAAATTATGGACCTAAAAGACATGGAATTGTGGGATTGGCAGCAGGTGGCTTTTGAACTGTTTGTGATGGAAAGCCCTTGTGAAAATTGCAACCCCCTGCTTTAACCCTAATATAGGTTCTTCTTCAGAGGGCCACACCTGGTGATCCAACGTCCCTCCAGGACAAAGTTGGGCCCAACCAGATGTTGGCACTCACCACATGGTGCATTCTGTCCTTGCTGTTCAGCAAGATCATTAAGCATGATCCACAGTAAACCTGCTCTATCTCTTAAGGCTACTAAAGCAAGTCTTGAAACCGAATGTTGAAAGATCCTTCCAGTGATGTACCAAAGCGTCTTTGCTACCTAGTTCTCCAGCTAATAATACTTCGCCCAAGCCACTTGCATTCTTCAGCAGAAATACAAAAGTTTTATGCTCCTAGAATTCCCAGCAGAGGCACAAAGCCCTTAACAGAACCAACACCTGCAGGAGCCACCTGCACATCAACCTACATCAGCACAGCCCACATTAGAGGCAGAGCCGTGAGCCAGAGTCAGAGCCAGAACCAGAACCAGGGAAACACAGGACTTAAATACTAGAGGGGAGGTGAGACAATAAGACACAGGTGAGACACATTAGGGAGAGGCAAGCAATCACCAGAGGGCGGAGACACACAGGGAAGGACAAGACACCTGAAAACACAAAGGAAAATAGTTAACAAAGTAAAACAGGAAATGACAAAACTTCCAAATAAAACCAGACCTCTGAGGGAGCCTGACAAATAAATCACTCTTTTTGCAACCTGCATATTGCAATGTCTTAAATCACAATTTCTATTGAAAAATAATCGATTGTTCAGCCCTAATACAAGATTCCACAATGTTACCAGTGAAATTGGGACTGTATTGAAAAAAATACATCGATGAATACACCACTGCTGTGTCCCAAATCGCATACTTCCATACTTAATACTCAAAATTTTGAGTATACTACATCGAAATGAAAAAAAGTATGCATAGTACGCGAAAAATTAGTATGCAATTTACCCGGATTATGTACTCAAACCCGTTAAGTTTTTAAGTATGTGACTGTGGACACTTACCGTACTCAAAACGAGCAGAAAGATGGCAGACAGCAGCGCCTTGAACGGATCAACTTTGAACAAATGAAGAAACACCGGCTATTTTCATTTTCAGTGTATTTGTTGTGTACCGATGTATATTTTAAACACTAACGGCCGCTTAAGCTAATGCTAGTTAGCTAAAAGCTGTCAGGTAACGAAGCATTATAACCATAATAAACGGGCGAATAAAAATAACCCAAGTGGGAACAAAATCGTCATGGACCAGAGAGCATATGGCCAGGTGAACAGACATTTCACATTATTGGAGTATTTTAACTTTGATAGCGCGCCGCGGTGCGTTCACTGTCGGCTCAGTCATCTGTGTGTTAGCCGGTCACTTCTAGTGAGTTCTCAACATGAGTACGCGATCTGGGACAGCACTGCGTACTGCAGCATCACACACTCAGCCATTAAGTACACAGTATGCTTAGTGTGTGATGTTTGGGATTTTAAGTGTTTAGTATGGAAGGATGCGATTTGGGACACAGCAAAAGACTTTCGGTTAAAAACAATCACACCAGCGCCGTGTTCACACAGAAAGCAGCTTCTAAGCGTCTGATTTAGGAGGAACGCCTAATAAAGTGGGCGTGTCGCTCCGAAGTATTTCACAAAGGATTTTAGCTGTAAACCAGCTGCTAAAGCTGGAAATGGTTCAGAGCAGTCAGCAGGATCCCGACATGCTGAGAGGAAACTCCCTGACGGCCGCGCTGCAGCAATCCACATTTCCGCGCGAGCATCGCAGCCGAACAGAAATATGCACAAACACCGGAGAAACGGCGTTATTCGGCTCCGGTGAAAGTGCAGCGGTGTGCGGTGCAGATGGACGCACCACCAGCTCATATGCAAGATAATTAAGCAAACAATAAAGCCTCTGCATCATCCTACAGTTTCTATGCAGCTACCGAATGATTGTTTAAACCAAAAATAAAAAATAAATGTTTAAAAATCCGTGATACACATATTTATCTCTTTATTTGATGCAGCAGCACCTCCTGCAGTGGGATGTACGGCCGTCTTTTTGTGGTTTTATTTACATTTTACATGCCGTCCCAACGTGTGGAATCTGGATTGTAGCAAATTTGTGCCTTTTTGTGGATATTTATAATGTGATTACGCTGTTTTCTAGCTGTAAACACTAAACATTAAAACGGTTTTAATGGAACTAGGAGGTGAGGGGATTTTTGGCCCTGATGAGGAAAAGTTATATCCCTCCTTTGGTTTTCCTTGATCTTTAAGCTGTGTTATCAGAAGGCAATCAAATCATATGAAATTATTGTTTTATATGAAGTCAGTAAGTGTACAATTAAAAAAGTTAAAGCCTGGATTTATTTATTCAGAACTAATTCATAAGGAAGTCATCTGAAGGCACTTTTACAGATAAAGTTCAGTCCAGATCCAGGAGGGACGTCCGTCTTCCTGCACCGAGCTTTTTACTGAAACAATGGAAACTGGCTCTAATTTACCGACACTTCAGCTGGAACCACTCAGGTCCTCCTGCAACTTTCAGGACATGAAGTCCATCTGTGACCCAGAAAAGACTTCTGTCCTGCAGCGTTCATGTGTCCAAGATCCAAGACATGACGGAGACAGAGACATCCGTCTGCGGGACGGAGACAGAGACATCCGTCTACGGGACAGAGACATCCGTCTACGGGACAGAGACAGAGACATCCGTCTACGGGACAGAGACAGAGACATCCGTCTACGGGACGGAGACAGAGACATCCGTCTACGGGACAGAGACATCCGTCTACGGGACGGAGACAGAGACATCCGTCTACGGGACGGAGACATCCGTCCACGGGACAGAGACATCCGTCTACGGGACGGAGACAGAGACATCCGTCTACGGGACGGAGACAGAGACATCCGTCTACGGGACGGAGACAGAGACATCCGTCTACGGGACGGAGACAGA
>JAVQJG010277132.1:0-17105 GCA_036024015.1 Craterocephalus amniculus
CCCATAAAATCAACTCAGTTCTGACTGTTGAGACCAACAATTCAATGTAAATGACAACATTTTGCAGTGTTTCACCCAACCTAACAACGGTCTACCTGGTTCCTCCTTTATTTCTTGCACTGAACTTCACCAAAGCTGGCATCACTAAATCCACAGCAGAAATAATAAAAACACTTGAAATATAACGATAAGAAAAGGAGCTTGAAGTCAGTCATAATAAGTACTTAATCTAGTAAACCTGAAACATGTGAGACACCTACTGTGTAAAACAGTAACAGATCGACATGATGCCACACAGATATGCACTCTAACCTTCTGTTATAAAGGAAAAGTGATCAGAAAGTGTTTAACGGTCATAATCAGATAAATGTCTGGGTCTTTTTATAAATCGAAAGATGCAAACATCCCAAATGACTCAGGGATCTGCTGACCCTGCAGAGCCTGGCTGCTCAGTAATATTCATCTCGCTCATGATTGTTAGCAGAAAAGACGGGGGCCTACTGGTCCAAAAGCTTCCTGAACGCCTGAGATGCAGGTTGACAAATATCCCAGATCATCCCCTTTCAACAAAGAGCATCATCCAAACACATTTCCAAAGATGACCCCATCCCCATGGAAACAGGATGTCAATGCAACGTGCAAGTGAAGCCCACAAAAGAGAAACGACTTAAAGTAACTTGTGAGGCACTGATAAGCAGTCGCTTCTTTTTCAAACTCTCCATTTGTGCTTTTAAAGGATGACTGATTGACTTTTAGGAGAAGAAGGAGCGATTTGGACGAGTGGTACCTTCCGTTACCGTTGGCTTTTTGGAGATAATGCACATCACCAAGGCTGTGTTCACACAAAACAAAAACAACAAAAACACACTGAAAGACACAAACTCATGTCCCTATATGGAGATGTAACAGACCATCTATACAAAAACTACGAGCTAAAAATAAGGCATTTTTACTTTGAGTAATACGTAATATAACTAAGAGAAAAATAATGTGGTATTTGGTGAAAGTTTGGCAAAAAGCAAAAAAGGAAAGTATAAATTATATGAAGCCACAAACTTGTGACAAGGCAACAACTATTTTTTTTTAACCCCCCCCCCCTTTCGAGAAATGTGACCTGTCAGGGCAAAACAGCTCCACAACGAAATGTGTGCGCATGCATGCACACATAAAAACTTTCTCCCAGTATCACACACTCATTCACACACAACATAACGGAAACAAGTTAACATTCACAAGAACACACTGTGCAAAAATAAGGTTTTTTTTGTGTATGAAATAAACAAACAAACAAAAAGAGAGTGGAGTGGAGTGACACGGGAAACATTTAACACCCTGTTGTGGAGAGACTGAGTAAAACCAGCAACTTGCATCCAATTCATGTACAGTACAGTCTGTTTGACACAGAAACACTGAGACTAACCGCAATGCAAAAAAATTCCCTCTAGCATATGTCAAGTATCTTTCCACCCTTAACGGAGAAACTTACAAGAGAAAGAAAGAAACAGAGCACTTTATAAAAAAAAATTTCAAAAATGGATGATGGATTTACATGTCTGAACTGCCGAGTAAGGAAAAAAGCGCAGAGCAACGAGGCAGACCCGACCGTTTCCCTCCTCGGACGGTCCTCAGGCCAAATCTTTTCATCACACAAAACTGAAGGGAAACTAACCAACAAGAAAAAAAAAAAGATTTTCATCGCATTTTCTCAATGCAGCAGTGAATTTGCACTTTTCCCGAAAGAGCCACTTCTTTTTTTTTTTCCTCTTTCCAATTCGGTTGTTTTAACATGGTACTTTGCACAACCACAGGTCATGATCACAGTCTCCCATATTCATCCCCCGCCTCCCCCATCCCTCCATCCCAGTGTTCGCAGGACAGGATACATTCTAATCTGACCCCTGACCTTCCCACCTGTCCAGTTTACGCTTGTAGATCATTAAAGGTAAAGTTTTTTGAGAAAGGGATTCTTTTGAGAAACTTTAATTTAAATTTAAATTTCAGTTTTTCTTGCAGGTTAATAGGACACCATGTCCAGCCCTTCTGGGTCATTAGTGGCCAAAAAAGGGCTATAAAATCATGGCAGATTAATATTCTTTTCCACACTTTATGCTGAAATCGCTCACTATGTCATTATTCAAATTAGCATCTAAATGGTAATCACCTGTGTCAATGTAAATAAATACACATAAAATCATTTTAGGTTATATTTTCCATAAAATACATGCGAGGAGGATTGGGATTTTATTAAGATCAGATTCTGATCAATTTAAATAACTTTAAATAGTGACATATGTAACTAAATTGCTGTGAATTTCTGATCTTAAAATAAATTTAATAATGACATGCTTTTAAAATAAATCAATGCATTTTCTTACAGTTTTTTTAAGACTGATCTTCAGATAAAATCCCATTCACCCAAAGTGTGTCATCTGG
The DNA here is from genome assembly GCA_036024015.1 of Craterocephalus amniculus. NCBI lineage: Eukaryota > Metazoa > Chordata > Actinopteri > Atheriniformes > Atherinidae > Craterocephalus > Craterocephalus amniculus. Next base: position 2,434 of record JAVQJG010277132.1, read on the forward strand.
AAAACAACTAAATAATAAAACAGTGACATCTTGTATCAAATGAGCATTTAAACAGGTTCAAATAGTTTCTATTACATATTTGGTATTTTCCATTAGGATTTAAGTTGTTTGAGCAATTTGAGCAGAAAAAAACATAAAAATACCTTTTTTTGTCCCTTAATGACCTGAAAGGGTGGTAAACTAAAGTGACCCGCGAAGGTTAAAAGGGATCTACCAAAGTGACTTTGTGGCAAAAGCACGATTTAAAAACTAAACCTCATGATTGTTTGTTCTTAATACATATGGGCTGTTTCTCTGGTTCTGGACACAACATTTCCTGTTCTTGGTGTTTAGAATGAATGATTTAAACCCTTGAACTACTCTACTGCTTTCAAAGTGAGGTATTGCAGCAAAGAAATAGGTTTTAAAACAAGAAAGTTTGATCTAAAACAAAACAAAAAGAATGAAAGCATCTAAAGGACTGGCAGATAACAACCTTCTTGCCTGATTTTTTTCTCATAGTGTGACATCTTCTAGTTAATGGTGAAGACTAAAACAATGAAGCTGCTTCGTTTTAGTCGAATCGGGCTGCATTTTAAACGCACTTCATCTTGTTTTAGTTGAGAATTCGTGATGCAGCAGCAACGATTTTCATGCTTTTTTAGTGTCACATTTCTTCCAAATGTATCTGGCCAGCAGGTTTTTAAACATTGCACAATTACAATCCAAAAAAAAACAAAAAAACATCTGTTGGTTTAGTGTAGTGTGCAAAGCAAACAGAAAACACTCCTAACATTTGCAAGCTGCCCTCCCCTGCCTCAGCTCCCTCCTGTTACCAAACTGCGTTGAGAAACTTAGAGCGAACTCTTCCTGTCATCCTGCCGTCCATGCAAACGCAACAGAAACCGAAGCTGCTTGTCCAGATCTTCACAAAAGGACGATGGTGGATGGCGGGGAGCTGCAACCGGGTCAGAGTGGCAGCCGGCGGCTCCGCGCGGAGCAGAGTCTGCATGCTTCTCCTCACTCAGTCTTGATGCAGAATGAAGGAGAAGAAGACAGAAGGTCATTTCAACAGCAGGAAATTTTTTTTGTTTGTGTTTTTTGTATAGAATGGAGTGAAGAGGGCGGGTGGGGTGTCCGTATATAAACATGAACAAGTTGAATATAATCATCATCATCATTAGTCGTCATATTAAAAGTCTTTACATGGACATGGACTGACAGACTCGGCACAAACTTTACACCGGTGCAGCACGGAGGGCGGGGAGCGCTTCGTCTCCCTCCCCCCCTACGCTGCCTCTCTCTCCACTTGTCTCTGCTCCCCCGCCTCCTCCCCCGTCTCCTCCAGTCTCTCCTCGCTCTCCCCCGCCGCCGCTCCGTCCGTGTGGTGATTGGAGTCCGGTTCCTGGGTCTCTGAGGGCCCGTCCTCGGCGGCTCCCTGCCAGGCCTGGCTCTCCTCGGTCGGAGCCGGCTCTGGTTCTGAAGCTGAGGTAGAGGAGGCCGGCAGGGAGGAGGAAGAGGCTGGCTGGGAGGCACTGACTGTACTTTCCTCCACGTCTCCTGTCGCCGGCTTCTCCTTCTCCTTCTCCTCCTCCCGCTCGCCGTCCTCCCTCGCTCTCTTCCTCCTCCTCTTGGGGCTGCCCGGGGGCCCGTCGGCGGCGCTGGGCGGCATGGCGGGCAGCGCCATGATGCCGCCGTGCGGCAGGAACATGTGCGGGTACAGCAGGCCGTGGGACATCCCCGGGATCAGGAAGGGGTTGAAAGTAAGATGGCTGCCGGCGCCGAGGTGCGCGGGGCTGATGTGGGCCCGGCTGCTGGAGCTGATGAGGGCCGCCGCCTCCGCTCGCTTGGCGCCGTCGGCTGCCTCCTTCTCATCCTCGTTCTTCTCCTTTTCCCCCCCGGCGGCTGAAAAAGACGCGCTCTCTTTATCTGTGGTGGAAGACGGGCTGGCGGCGTCGGATGACGATGGCGCGGTTGTCGTGGTGACCTTGGCAGCAGATGCTGAGACAGAGGAGGAGGAGGGGTGCGGGGGGGGCGGGGCGTGAGCCATCATGGTGCCCACGCTGAACAGGGCGTGCTGCGGGATGGCCGCCCCGTGAGGGTGGGGGATGCCGTGGAGCATCATGGGTAACATGCTCAAACCGTTTTTGGCGTCTTCTGCCGACGAGCCGGCGGTTCCCGTGGAGACGGCCGCGGGGAAGCCGTGCGGGAATCCCGCCGCCATGATCCCAGAGATGGGGATGCCGGGAATGCCGCTGCGCAGGTTCTGCATGGCCACCATGGAGTCCACGCTGCCGATGATCCCGCCGTTCATGTAGAGGGGGGGGCCCAGCCCGGGGGAGGAGGAGTCCGACACGGAGAGGAGGGGCTTGGGCATCTCGCTGCGGGGCCGGCGTCCGCGGCGACGGGAGCCCGGGTCTCTGTTCACCGGCTCCGTCAGGATCCGAGAGAACTTACCCTCTGGGAGGAAACCCTGCAGGAGGAGGACAGAAAGGGATGAGGGGAACAAAGAGGAGAAACGGACACGATCTCACCGCCGCTGCCTCCGATCATCTTACTCACAGAGTGTTTGACCACATCCGCCCAGTCTGGAGCCACAAAGTACTCCGAGTTTGCGTCCAGCCACCGGGACAACTCCTTTATAGCCGGAGCCATGGCACCACCGAGCTGCAGGGGAGCAGAGTTTCCAGCAGTAAGACGGATTTTATTCACCATTTAGTTTGTTTCTTTCAATAAACAGCCGAGTTCGCTGCTGCTCAGTGTTTTAAAAATATCCAGTTCCCACCTTTATAGCTGCCATTAAATCCTGATCAGGTCGTTTAGAGCAGTGTTTCTCAAAGTGGGTGCCGGGGCACACCCGACTGTGTCAGGGGTGCCGCCAAAAAATAACTTTTCTGAGATTTCATTTTTTAAAAATCAGAAATTTCATATATATATGCACTTTATTATATTACATTATTATATGTAAATAAATAAATTTTAAAATGTTTTCATATATGAATGGATTGATAAAATTATAAATCCATTTTTGATAAATGCAGTAAATATATAAAATTAACCATAAAAATCTGTCTCACGTACCCAGTGTCAGTAATGGGTCATGGCGTCCACACGACTGCAACAGAATATTTATAGTCTGATTTAACTAGGAAAATCTGATTTTATTTATTTTTTGTCATGTCCCCCCTTGTTTTATTTTAACTGCATCCTGCACTTAATTTTTCTCCTGGTCTCAGTTTGTTGTTGGGTTCTTGTATTGCCTGTTTTGTTGCTTATTAGTGTCTCTGATTTATTATTTTACAAAGCACTTTTTAAACCTGTTCTTAAAGGTGCTATAAAGTTGCTTAAAGTTATTCTTTTTTTTTTTTTTACAGTTCATATTATGCTCTGTTCATACTGTTATGTCTAAATAAAGAGCACATTTGCATTTACGTTTAGGGTATGTAGTGTTTTTAGTCATATTTTATGCACTTTTGAAAGGTGCCCTGACTGAAAAAAGTTTGAGAAAAGCATGTTTGTGTGTGTGTGTTAGCTACCCTCCGTCCGGTGCCTCGATGCACCACAGGGACCCTCTCCTCCCCCGTCAAAGAGTTGACGTCCAGCTTGGTGGGGTCTTTACAGCGATGCCTCCTCTGTTTGGGACGCTCCACGAAGCCGTGCAGCAGGCCGGCTCCAGACTGCACCGCATGGTGGGACGAAGAGGAGGAGGAAGAAGTTGTATCAGTTAGAAACTTTTTCAGATTTGGCTTAACTTCAGAAAGCGGTTTTCCACCACACAGCCACATCAACATGACTGTAAACATGTGCTCCCACATGTCTGCGCTCCGAGCCTCCCCCTGCTGTAGGCTCTGTTCCTGAGGAGGCTCATATCAAAGGGGACAGCGCTCCTCCCCACTGATCACAGCATCTCTCCGTCACATTTCCAGTCTGAGCTTATCACATGAAGCGTTTCTAATCTACAGCCTTCACAAAGGGAAGGCGGTGACGATGGCGATGACCTCATTCACACCACAGCTGGATCGACTTCACGTCCATCCATTTGTTTACTTTAGTTTCTCCCTTTGATCAGAGAAGCAGACGCTAAGAGTGTTTTTTTGATGTAAACCAGTGATTGGCTGGTGCTGCTCTGGGATCAGTTTACTCAGTGAAGCTTTGATGCTTAAATTCCTAAAGTAGAAAACCTCATTTCAAAGTAAAACTGGAAGTTCTGATCATCAGTGTTTAGTGAAATCCACTGCCAGGCCTCAAACTTTCCTATCTAATAAAGCTTATATTTAGAACTGGCTTGGAGGCAGAGGGTGCTGGGGGACGTCCCATGATGCACTGGGCTGTCTGCTGTCTTTAGCCACCATGTAAAATCTATGATATTGGTGAGCTCTATGTAAGTCTGTGTTTATTTACCACATATACTGTCGTTGGGTTGCTCTTCTTTATCAAATCCTGGTTCATGTGCTTGGAAATCTCAGTTTCTTTGGGGAGGAATGAATGTGTAATCAAACTCTAATCTGCGTCACATAAGTAAACTCTGGTTTCTATGAACCCAGTGCAGCAGGACTACAATTTATGTGGAAACAGGTTGCTATGAACCAATAGATGAGACGTTTTTTCATCTGCTCCTTCAGTAATTCCTGACGCCTTGCCCCCTTAGACACGGTGCGGGATTTGTTATTGAAAGGATTGGAGGATCTGATTGATCTAAGTGGTTTGTGAAAGCCGACTCAGACAGGAGGATGTTGGAGCCCCGTACTGAACAGAGGCGCTGATCACAGCGAGTCTAGCAGACTGAGGGGAGAAATGGTTGTGATCTATAACATTGCTATAAACAAAGCTAAAGCTAATAAAAAGTCACCATATTGCAGTGGCTTCAGCCAGGAAATAAACTGGTTTATTTCATTAAATAGCAGACAAGTTTGTAAAGAGTCAATTTTAAAAGTGCAGCGATAAAATTAATATAGAAAGAAGGACAGAAATGGAACATCTGTGATTGGTTAAACCAGCTGGAAAGTGACCCAAAATTACTGAGAGGGGTCTGAATCTTGCAGCAACTCACGATTCAATTCGATTCAGATTCTTGGGGCAACAATTCGATTTTGTAACGATTCTTGATTCAAACCGATCTTAATTCGCATTCAAACCTTTTTTTACTAACAAAATGTGCCAAATAACTCTGTTCCTATATAAGCCAGAAGCAGGTCTGAGGAAATGTTTTATTAGCTGAAAGAAAACTGATCATTTTTAAACTTAGCTAACCTGGCAAATTTAACATGTCTTTGTCACTTAACAGCAGCTTTGAAAGCCAAGTTAATAATGTTTAGCCTTTTAAAAAATCGATTCTTGGAAATTATGAAATGATTCTGAATCTTGAAGAACATAAATCTCGATTCTGATTAAAAACATTTTTTTTCACCACCCCTAATTACTAGATACATCATCAATAATTAGATTTAACTTCGATCAAACCATGACAGACCTGTTTAAATTTCCTGTCCTTTCAATGTAGACATGTCAAACACACCAACAGGCCATAACATTAAAACCCGCGAGATAATGATGATGATGATGATAATCTGCAGGTTCTCCTGCGAAAACCTTCATCTTCACCTTGAAACCAACCTCATCCTCTGATCCCCCACGGTAACAACCTGAGATCAGACTTCCCACACACACCAATCAGACGGCATGTGGTGTGTGTGTAGCCGTGCAGCAGCAGCAAACGGCTTTAAAAGCACAAGTAAGACGTACGTGTGTGAACGCGGGCAGGTCCATGCTGTAGCCCGGGTTCTGCCTCAGCCACTCGATCAGACCTTTGCTGGCCGCCTCTCTGTCGATGGCCACAATCTCCGGCTGAGGGGGGGTCTGCGTGGGGGTGGGAGTGGAGGAGGAGGATGGCGTGGGAGGGCCTGCAGGTCGCTCTGATGGGGAGGGGGACGGCGAGGAGGTGGAGGAGGAGACAGAGGAGTGGCTGATCCCCTCTACTCGACCCTGCAAACACACACACACACACACACACACACACACACACACACACACACAGAAGTGTTTTAATGCTTCAAAAGTAAACAAAGGGAGAAGATTTCCCTCTCCGTCCCTGTCTGGCTTTGCCCTGACCGGTTTCTCTCCCTCACACTGAATCTTTCCTCTACGCCCTCTACCCACCTGTGTCTCAGAGAGGTGCAGTCCTCGGCTCTTGGTGAACTCAGAGTACAGAGCTTCCACATTTCTCCTCCTCCCCCTCCTCCTCCTCAATGAATCATCTCCCCTCAGGCTGCCGTTAACTATCTGCCCCGTGACGGGATGGATGAGGCCGGCCTGCAGGATCCCGGACATGTCCATCCCCATCGAGCCCGGCAGCGGCGCTGTGATGGGGGGCGGCGGCGGCTGCTTGTGGCCGCTGCCGGCTCCTGGATTGGCCACGGCCTCACTGGTCCCGCCGCTGCTCGTGGTGCTTATATCTCCCGATGACTTGGTCAGATCGATGGCTGCTTCCTGCCAGCCGTTTATCAACATGGGTCCTGAGTGGTGGGAAGGCGGAGCCACCACCGGCGCCTTTTCGCCGCCGGAGCTGGTGGCGGCGGGGGCGTGGCACGATGACGCAGGTTTTCCGGCTAAAATCTTGGCAGCTGCCGCAGCTGCGGCTTCATAGTCGAAAGACCTGCGACCTCCGGCTCTTTTGAGCTCAGGGAGGAAGGGAGGAGCCACCAGCCTCTCCTGTAAGAGAGGCAAGGAGGTGAGGCGCCAAGCTCCGCGCCCGCATGCGCCGCCCCGCGGCATGTACTGTCAGAGGTGGACAAGGTGGTGAGGGGTAGACAAGAACGGGAGAGAGATGATGGCTTCTGTTAAACACACATATGGACTGAGACACACAGAGGCAGCAGTCAGGCAGACCTGGGCTAAAATCACTTCATCCTCCATCTCTGGAAGCTGCTACAGCCTGGCAGGTTCACCCATTTAGACTGAATCCAGCAAATATCTACATCTGTAAGACATGAGGCCTGTACCGTATGACGGTGATGTGGTTAGTCTCTGAGCATGCAGCACATCAAACTCACCAGACTGGATCTGATTATGCATGTCTGCATCTTCACATTTATATTTTCATCCATCTTACAGAACGTTTGAGAACTAGTTAAAAGCACTGGACAACTAAAACCTTTTTTTATTGGGAAGAGTTGTGAGCCCATAAGTGTTTAAAAACTGATTTAGTTCAAACTCATGGTTGGACACACTTTTGTTCTTCAGGCGAAGCATCTCACTGTGATTGGCTGCTTGTAGTTCGCAGTGACAACAGAAAACTAACAGATAACTTTGCATGGGTCAAGAGGCCAATCCTGACATTACTGCTAAACACAAAGTGGTCTTTCTCTTCCTCTTCTTCTTCTTGCTAACACAGTGTTGTTGCTGTTCTCCTTTCAGACAACAAGCTAAAAACTACATCTGTTCTTATTCCCACTTTCCACGGATTCTGCTGTCAAAATGGATCCAGGACTGACAACTTCCTCCTGTTTCTGACAGATCTCTGAATAGTTTCCTTCTCTGGTCAGACGCAGCATTAATGTTTGTCCACACCAGCATTTGTCGCCAAGGTTAGCTTTTTATTAAGCCTGCAATACCCAAACCTTTAGAAAACTGTGCAGGAACCAGCCTTTTCTGTCCTTTCAGCAATAATCTAGTTAGTAAGAAGTTGTTCAATTCAGCAACTTAATTTCATTCCTGTCTCCTTCCACCTGCGATGGGACCAGCTTTTTCGTTAACAGGAACACCACAGAGGAATGGAGGGGGAAAAAGTGCCACAATGAAATTGGCAGGGTGAACTGTTTTCAAAGTGAAATTTAAAGGTAGAGTAGTCCGCGGCCAGTTAAACCCTACAGTTGCCAGTGGGTTCAGTGGTTTCATGGTCCCGATGCTGCAGTGTATCCTGAACGAATTTAAACCTGGTGGACGTTGAGTTAACGTTGCCTTTAATGACTTCGGTCTGAATTTAAACTACTGTTGAAATGACATTTTTTGACCTCCGCCAAGGAGGTTTTAACTGGCGTTTATTTGTCTGTCTGTCAGTGTACCAGAAAACTCAAAAAGTTATGGACGGATATCGATGAAACTTTCAAGATAGCTTGGGAATGATGCAAGCAACAATCGATTAGATTTTGGTGAAGATCCAGATGAGATCACAGATTCTGGATCACTTTGAAATTTTCATTAACATTGCAGTCAATGGAGCTTGGCGGAGGTATGTGCTCTCCAAGTGTTTTTTCTGCAGCCATCACTAGTGATCATAGACTGTGGGGACGGTTTATGATCCCCACAGTCACCTAAAAGTGCTTAAAGAATAACTTCAGATGACTTCCTGAATATACTAAAGGAGCAGGTTATTCTATCAGTGGATTTGTTCCATCCCTGATAAACTTATTCCGAGATGCAATACCAGGATTCACCAGGCTCAAACTGAAAGAGTGGTTCAGGGAACATGAAAGATCCTTTTCACCCATGGATCGGCCAGGACAGAATCCCAGTCTGAACCTCACTGAGACTCTTTGTGATGGGATGGAAAAAGTCGGACTCTCCCAATTCGATGCAAGATCTTGGTGAAAAATTCATCTTAAGCTGAGGGCAGTCCAACAAAATATTCAGAGTGCGAGCTTTTCTTTCGGTAGGGACTTTTAATGTTGTAAATTATTTGCAATAAATTAATGATGCATTTAATTACTTATTCAATGCTGCATTTCATTGAGGCACTTTTCTTCCTCCATATGTCAGCAACTTTCCTTTCTGCTTTATTTACATCAGCTTTGTTGATCCACGACTGTGATTGGCCATCTAGAGCCATAAGACCTTATTATTGTATATCTGCACATCAACACATAAAAAAAACTAGTGGTGAGTCACTGTCCTGCAGGTTTTAGATGTTTTCCTGCTTCAGCTCATTAACAGCCCATGCAGAACTTGAGAAACAATTGATAAGATCTATTTCATCTGAACTGTGTGAGTAGGAGCAGGAAAACATCTAAAACCTGCAGAGCTGGAGAAACTGTGGATATGCTGAACTTCATTTGTAGTTCTGGCTCATTGAGAGATGTTTGCACACTTTGCCTTTCTAACCTGATATCTGAGAGATGTCCAGTGATTTTACATTTCTATCTGATTCAGTGGGAACATGAAGCCTTTTAAAATAAATCTAACATTCTGGATGCTGTTTTCAGTCTAAATGGGAACAAAGCTTCCTCAGTTTGTCTCTGTAAACCTGAGACGTGCATTCAAACTGCTCACATCTCTTAAACATTCAGGGAAATGTCGAATGTCAATGTGAGAAGTGAAATCAAGCAAAAATACTTTTTCTGTATTTTTCTGTAAAACAATTTTCTGCCCAAGTCTACTGTGCACATATATAATATCAGCAATACACAATACACACACTAGAAACTTTACAAATAAGCAACAAAACAATGGTTTGGTGGTGCCCAGTGCTACAGGATGCAGAAATAATCTGATTCAAACGTCCTGGTTCATATTTATGAAAATACTGCTGTTTCATAATTGCAAATTGTTTTGAGAACCAATAAAAAGCTCTACAGTAATTCCCTGTTTTTGCTTAAGGTATCCTCTAGTCATAGTAGATCATATCAAATCAGGATTTTTACAACTCCGAAAATAAATGATTTATAGGACGTTTATAGTATTCAAATGTTTCCGCGTAGAAAGAAACTGGACACCACATGTGTGAACCATGGCATGAAACAGATAAATGTAGACCGGTGACCGATACATTCATGTTAACCACAGAGGTAGCTCAGTCATTCAACAGGTTACAGAAGGGGGAGGATACTCACCTTGGGTAGTCTTGTGAGGGGGGGAGGGACAGGGAAGCCCAGACCAGGACTGGCCTGCTGGACCCGAGCCTGGCTGGGGACAGAGCCAGAGGCTGTGGTGGGGAGGAAACCTGCTCGGTGCTGGTGGTGCTGCGCAAAGCTGTTCACCAGACAGGAGTTGGCGGCCAGAGATCCCAGAGAGTCGTACTGCTCGCTCGACGAAGGCCACTTCCCTTTCAGGATGGCGTGGCAGATGCTGTCCAGCCGGTTGATGATGACTCGGTCCTACAGAGAGCGGGCGAGACAAGACGCAGAAGATTTATTTACCTTTTGTCCAAGATGAGAAAGGACATTTAAAAATCTGAAATATTATGTTTGAGTTATGTGGAGAAGATAAAGCCAGTCACTATCACATCCTCAGGGAATATCCCTCTGTGTTGCCTTACTGGCGTGGGATGCTTTGGATTTGGGAAAAGGAAAAAAAAAAAACATCACCAGAAAGGGGTGGAAAACAGAGGCACTGTAAATAAAGGATTGCACTGATGTAATGCAGAACTTTAGTTTATATTCTATCTTCCACCAGGATGAGGAGAGGAATAAAACTGTCAGAAGAGAAAAAGTGCCTAAATTTCTTGATGTGTTTACTTGTAAATTAAGGTCTGATTATATATTTCTTTTTTTTTTCTCCCCTGTCTGGAGATTTTCAATGTTTGGTCCTTAGTTTTCTTTAAACAAATAAATAAAATTAGAAAGACTGGCATAAAAAGAGTACCTTTGGCCACTCAGAGAAGGAGTAAAGAGCTTTTTCCTGTAAGAGCTGGGCGATGGTGGGCTCCCTGCTTTCGTGCAGGCTGTCGGGAATCTCACACATGGAAACAGGAGCTGCAAACCTGGGGCTGCCCGCATACCTTTCCACCACAGGAACTGCAGAAGAGAAGACATTTAATCATCACATGGAATCGTCTCTGAGCCTGTAAGTGAACCGCCTTTCGTTCATACCTGGAGAACTTGGCCTCTCCTCCTTCACTTGGCCTTTCACCGCCAGACTTTCCGAGGAGTCTGCCAGCCCGTCCGCCTGCTCCAGCTTCGGGGTGAGGACGGTGCTATCTGCCTCCAACATCTCCTGCTTCATCTCGGCTTTGACCTCAGATAGAGCTTTAAACTCCAGCCCCTCTGGTTTGGCTTCGGGTTTCATCTCCGAGCTGTCCGGGAAGGCGGCGAATCCCAGAGCTTCTGCTTTGGCTTCAGGCTTTACGGCGGCAGGAAAGCCTGCGAACCCCAAACCTTCGGGATTAGCCTCAGTCTTGAACTCTGAAGCATCTGGATATGCAGCCAGCTTCAGAGTGGACGGTTTGACCTCTGGTTTGACCTCTGAGAAGCCAACAAACTGGAGCACGTGGGGTTTAGTGTCGAAATTCTCGGGCTTCATGGGGAGGCTGAGGTCCTCAGGTTTCACCTCCAGTGCTGGAGCATTGATGGGGTACTCCAGCTGCTCACTTTTGGCCACAAACTCCTCCGACTTCACTGAGTAGGAAAAGAAATGAGCGTGTTTGACTTCACAGCTGTCTGGACAGAGATCCTCCGCAGCCTCGGCTTTGGTTTCTTCTACCTTCATCGGTGTCACAAGTTCCTCCATCTTCTTATCAGCGCTGCTTTGTTGGAGGGAGAATTTAAGCGGTTTTGTATCAGAGCTGTTAACCGCTTCATCTGAGGACATCTTAACTTTGCTTGGACTGTGAAGATTGTCTTTGTGGTCATAGTCGACCGCATCTCTGCTTCCCTCTGCTAAGTTCAGGTCTTCAGCCGAGCCGTGGTAGCAGTCCTGATCCCCTGAGACCCCCGCTCCGTCTCTCTCTCTGCTGCGTTTGGGACACTTTAATGGTTCTGCCTCAGGAAAAGATGAACTTTCTGAGTAAACGTTCTCCATCTCAGCACCGGCGTTCTCAGTCTCTCCAGCTGTTTCCCCCAAAGCCTCGTCCAGAAAGACATGATCCACCCGGCCCTCCGAGACCTCATCGACCTGATCCGCAGGAGCCGAGCTGAGCGCTGCTGGACTCTGTCTGGAGTTCTCTGGAATCTCCTTCATTTGTACAAACTCTCCATTTTCGCCCTGCATGAAGGCTTCAGTATCCAGAGAATTATCCACGCTCTGCTCCTCCACCGTTTGATACAGGATGAGCCCGTCCACGTCCTCAGGAGGCTCCTCCATAGACTCGGGACACACGAAGCTTCCCTCCTGCTCCAGCTTGCCCAGATAAGGCTGCACGTCTTGGGTTAAACTGCCATCGTGCTCCGCATGCCCGAAGCTCCCCCGGAGGTCTTCAGAGTCTGCTTTTAGGATCTCTTTCCTCTCATCCTGCTCTGCTTCTGCATCACTCTCATCCATCCGTGGCACTTTAATAGTTTGGTTCAAGATTCCCAAACTCGGGTCGTCACCTTTGAGTAAAACCATCAAGACTTTAAACAGTTAGGAAACACAAACATAACACACAGGTAAAGACTTTTTCTGATTTCCATGGTGTGTAGAGAACATCTGGATGGCTTTATCTAGGCTATGAATAAATCTGACAGTTAATTAAACTTCTCATTGGAAAATAAAAAATCTGGATTATATAATACTGAGAAGAATTAATGAGTGAGGGACAGATAATATCAGAAACAATCAGAAGCTGTATATTCATCAGTTTACGTGTCTAAAACATCAAAACTTTTGAACAAATTACAATTTAATCATTTAATGTATGCAACTATGATGTCAAAATGTATTAACCAGTACCTGGTAGAAATATGGTACAATCTGCTACAAGGAGATGTTAGTTTACAAGGCTGTTTGCCATCTGAGTAAAAATATAAGAAACATACTGAGCAAAAAGGCTCTGGGTGGAACTTGTTCAACAGAACAAACATGAAATTAATTTTGACCTCTAAATCTAGCATAGCAGCTAACATAGCATGACTCTACCATGACTGTGAAAGTATCCCACAGATCAGTCAGTCCTTCCAGGATTTGTGGCATTTTTGAGGGGGATTTTTCCTTTCTAAAATGTCTGAATTTGTCTGGAGTTGTTTTGGTTTTTATCATACTATTAATTATCATTGTATAAATTATGTTAAATAAGAATTCTGATATTCCAACATAATCTACTGAAATAAACACACTGGAGGGGAATTTCAACATATGGGAGAGTGAAACTAAAACATCTTGTTCAAACACAGCAGGATTAAAATCGTCTGAAGGTTCTGAGGATTCTGGATCCTGGTATCCAGCGAGTCCGCGGGACTGGGTTTTGTTTATGGAGATGCTTTCTCTCATCCAGAAAAACTTCTTAGTTTTGATGCACATAGAAAGTTTCTGTCTGATGGTATGGCTCAGTATGAAAAACACGGATATTTTCTGTTTGTTGAATATCTTTACCAGATTCTCAGATACCACATTTGACACAACTCCTTCCTCTTACTTTTTCTTGTCATCCTTTCTTTCAGCGCATGTCGGGAGTGTTCCTGGGTTTTATCTCCAGCAAAACTGATAAAGATCTTATTTTTTTAGAGTGAAACATCTTGAAGAAGCTGAAGAAACTAAACGCAGTCCAGCTGACTTGACTCAGCTAATGTTGGACAGCAGGATCGGTTTGTCAATTGAAGATTTTTGCCAATCATCCACCACAATGCTGTGGTGGAACGTGGTACGAAACACTTTCCTTGGTGGTGATGCTAGGCAGAAGACTTATTTTCTTTCTCTTTGAACTTGATAATTACTGCGACCAACCATTAAATACTGTCCAGGTTTCTGTCACACACATCTGCATAAGGAAGTAAAGGGGATGATGTAGTATGTTTATCAGGTAAAGCACTGAGATTTGCCTAAGTTGCTTTAAAGTTGCTGTAATTTCGTCAGAGTTTGCGTACGTAATAAAGGGACTGATCTGTAGGAGGACAGGAAGAGCAAGTAGATAGCTAAGACATGCTTCCCACCAGTATCATTGGAGGTGAAAATTTTCATGTTTAGAGTCACATCAAGATTAAAACATCAACAGGAGATTGCTGAACATGTCAGATGATAGAGCAGCTGATCTGAACATGAACACTGAGCAGGAGCTAAAACCTCGTCTCTAACCACAGATTCCTGTTGTTCTCCTTCAGATCGTAGACAGAGTGAAAACAGACTTTGTGTCCACTGAGATCTAAAGTATGGAGTCTGTTATGCAAAGTAATCCACTGACTAATTGCAAGAAGTCTGACTGAGGATAACAAAAAGAGGAGTAAAATGTGCTTCGGCTTCATTCACACTATCCAGGAATGTGGCCCCTTTCTGCAGGGTCATACAGCAGAAATGGAAAAATAAAGGACAATCCAAAAGCCTGGAAAAGGTTCTGAAGGTAAGACTGAAGCAGTTAAATGGGTGCAAATTATGGTCTGAATATTAAACAGTTACATTTATCTCATAGATTGACTGTGAGAAAACTGAAGTAAAAAAATAGAAGTTTTTCAAGGACAAACCTTGACGAGGATTACATTTCTCTCCGTCCACATGTTCCTCCATGGTCTTCTTTGACAAGTCTTTCACTTCCTCGTCCTCTTTATCATCAAACTCAAACCCAGCGTTTTCCTCCCGGTCTTCTCCTTCCTCCACGGGATTGGTCAGGCTCTCTGAGACATCAGAGTGCCCCAGCCCATCCTGCGGCTCTTGGGTGGTGATGTCTGACAGAGAGAGGGCAGGAGGAGGGATGTAGGGCAGAGGTGAGCTCGCTGAAAGATCCGTTTGATCAGCGCTGGCTTCCTCGTTCACACCGATGTCCTGGAAAATTAAAACAAAGAATCAGGTTTACTTACAATACTCACATATTATACATATATATACTGTTTATATGTATATATATATATATATATATA
>JAVQJG010277176.1:0-10392 GCA_036024015.1 Craterocephalus amniculus
CCCGGACCTCTAGGGTCCGATGGAGGGACGGGTCCTCCCCAGGACTCGGACCTCTAGGGTCCGATGGAGGGACGGGTCCTCCCCAGGACTCGGACCTCTAGGGTCCGATGGAGGGACGGGTCCTCCCCAGGACCCGGACCTCTAGGGTCCGATGGAGGGACGGGTCCTCCCCAGGACTCGGACCTCTAGGGTCCGATGGAGGGACGGGTCCTCCTCTGGAACAAAAGGCAGAAAGATCCAATAAAAGATTCTTCCAGGATCCTGCAGAACTCGTCTCACAGACCAGTTTCTCTGAGACGTTCAGACTAGGATGGAGGTTAAAACTATTCATTTTAAGCTCCTCAGAACCGGCCCGGCTCCGGTTCCGATCCAGGACCGGCTCCTGAGGACCGGCTCCTGAGGACCGGCTCCGGTTCCGATCCAGGACCGGCTCCTGAGGACCGGCTCCTGAGGACCGGCTCCTGAGGACCGGCTCCGGTTCCGATCCAGGACCGGCTCCTGAGGACCGGCTCCGGTTCCGATCCAGGACCGGCTCCGGTTCCGATCCAGGACCGGCTCCTGAGGACCGGTCCAGAGTTGCTGGTTGCATTGGAGGTCCTGCGGTTCTGCACGGCGTCCAGCAGGGGGAGCCATTGCGCCGCAGACGAGCGGCTGAGATGCTGCAGGTTTAAAGTTTGAACTCGTTGGACAGGAGACGTGATGGAAGACAGAGACGAGTAATTCACCGACAAATGAAAGGAGGATTATATGATGAAATACGGGCTAACGGGCTCTGACAGCAGATAGCAGCATGCTAATCTGAAAATATGCTAATGTCCCATTATTATTATTAATCTGAAGCAGGCTTTGATCCGAGCTCCACGCTGTTATTCTCTCTGAAGTCCGTCTCGCCGCCATCGGAGGAATTTTCTAACTTTTCCTCCGAGCAGCTGGATGTGGCTTCTCATTGGACGATATTATTGTTGGACTTCAGGAGGTTTAATGGGATGTTTCCACTTCCTGTAGTTTTTATTCACATTCAGGTTTCAGATGTCAGAGCAGACCAGAGGCAGAATAATTATTCCACTAGAGGGAAGTGTTGCTCTCTGACTGGCTGCTTTGTTAGGTGGAGGAGACTCTGCTGGTTTCACTGGTCATGATGGTCCACTGCACGAAGGCTGCACTACTTTAGGGTTGTGGTGTCATCACAGGGTCAGGAAGTGTGAGGATGAAGAGATGCTGCTCAACACTGAGCTGTTTCAGGTTAGAGAGCTATTAACACCTGATGATTCATCTTTTATAACAGTAGCTCGCCTGATGGACACAGTGTCACGTTTACACGAGAGTTTTGATCCTTTAATTTTACTCAATTCTGCTTTAAAGGGATAAAAAATGACAAACGCTTAATTCCACTTTAACCCTTGAAAGACCAAGACATTTATTGCTATTTTTTGTCCGCCTGACCTCTCTGCCTATTAATGCATTGATAATCCCAACCATTTCATGCTCAGTCAAGTAATGAATATCTCTTTTTTTCCAGACAGCCTGGGCAATAATATGTTTTCTAAAATGATGCCACTTGAATGGATCAAAAGTTATGAATTTAAAAACAAAAAGAAACTAAACGAAAACGTAATGTCACAGAATTTGATTTAAAAAAGACACGGATCAACAGTGTACAAGCTTTTCCAATTTCAAAACTGGATCTCCCAGGCCTTGGCTATCCGGAGAAAAAGATCCCAACATTTTAAAATAAACAACCAAAACTATTCACATTTTCACTTTTTTTTTTTCTCCACTCTTTTTTTCCTTTTCCACTCATTTTCCCCTCACTTCTTCAGTCATTAACATGTTCAAATGTTAATAAATGTTTATTTATATTTGTTTTGGTCAAGTGAGATTATCATTACTTTATATTACGTTTTTTTTTTTTAAACTTCATTACTTTGCTCTCGATTCTGGAAGATAACTTTTTCACCTCACACTGATCTTTGGCTGCTCAGATTGGATGTCAGCATCATAAAAACCAATGAAGAAATACAAGCATCCCATTGGTTGATAGACTGACAAGGAGTGTCAAGGAAGTTCGCTAAGATTATTTAATCGTTTTTATCACGAAAAGCGATGAATAATGAACGTATCACAGTGGAATTTACGTGTAAAGTTCCCTGAAAAAACACTTCACTTAACGGCTGGATTGAAAAACCTTGAAAGCCTTGAAAGGTGAGAATTGTCAGTAGCTTACAATAGATGAACCAAAAAGTGTAATGGCAATTTTCCCCATTAAGTTTCGCTGTGTGGTTCGTGAGATATTCCTCAAAGGACTGATGCTGCTGCGTGGGGGTGAAAAATTATATAAACTCTTAATTCTGCTTCAGAGATGAAAAATGACAATGTAAACGCCTCTTTCTGAATGAACCATAATGCTGAAGCCAGCGTTGGACTCAAAGCGAGTGTGTCCAGGTGAAAGTGAAGTAGTTTGTTAGAGACTAGAATCCACATCCAATGAAAATGCTGCTTTTTCTGTAGTTTTTCATGTTGCTTTACTTCCTGTTCTTCATCCCCCTGTCCAATCACAGCCCTTCTCACCCACCAGGTCTAGTACCTGTTCTCCATGGAAACCTGAAGAAGATGTTAATTCTTGATTCATTGTGAATTAAAAACGTCCTGTAGCTGTTCACCCTAAGACAACCTTTTTCTATAAATGCACAGTGATGCGGCACGGAGCTGCCTCTGATTGGGCCGAGTGATAAAGGAAGACGCTGTCCAGCGTTTAGCTGAGCCTATCTTCTCTGGAGGATCTGAACAGGTTGCATTCTGAGGAGCCGGTCTTCACATTTTCACATTACAAGCTTCTCACTTTGTTCACCTCCCAGACAAACGTCGGGAGGTTTGGACGTCTGCATTCATTAACATGCATCGGTCATCCTCACATCCAGCACACCGGGCAGATACAGGCAGAGCTGGGGGAGGAGGGGAGGAGGCGTACATTCAGGTCACTTCAACTCAAAGCCAAAGTGACAAGCTAATTTTCCGGCCCGGTCATCTGAGGAGCAGGAGGAGCTGGGACAAACGGAGAGGAGGGAAAGGTGATGTATCAGAGATGAGAGGATGGGACTCAGCCCTCAGTAAACCTCCTCCAGCCTCCTCCTCTGGTCCACATCAGACCCGCTACAGCGTGGAAATCTGATTTATGTTCATAATGTCCCAGAGGCGACTTGTTGGTTCAACATGAGGGGTGCTGTTTCGTCAGACGTGTGTTTTAATTAAGGTTTAAATTACGATCCAGAATAACTCCATGATTTCTGGGTTGATCTGTGTGTTTTAACTTGGCTGACTGAATTCTGATGTCTTATTTGGTTCCAAACAATAATTTCAGATTTATCTTTATTTGGTGAAGAAGCTTCTGGAACATCCACATGTTGATTTTACTGACATCTGAACTGAAGTTTTGCCTGGGTTTCTTGACCGTAATAAAGAGCTGAGTGTCTTCAGCATCATTATGATCAGATATTTGGTTTGTTTCCAGGATCTGAGCCAGTGGGAGCATGTAGATGCAGAACTATAGGGGGCCCGGCATGGAGCCTTGGGGAACTCCGCATGTAGATACAGATACTGAACTATAGGGGGCCCAGCTCGGAGCCTTGGGGAACTCCACACGTAGATGCTGAATTACAAGGGGCCAGCATGGAGCCTTGGGGAACTCCACACGTAGATACGGAACTATAGGAGGCCCAGCATGGAGCCTTGGGGAACTCCACATGTAAATGCTGAAGTATAGAGCTTACTGATGTGACATAACCAGTGCTGAGCATTGTGGGAATGCAGAGACCCAAACAAACGACACTCAGTATAAAGCGAACGAAGGAAAAGGATGCTTGTCCATACATGTAATAAAAATGCCAAAAGAAAACCCTTTGAGTTGAAGGGTGAACCTCTATAAACACAATGAGAGACCATCCAACATGAATTTGCTTCCAAACGTATCCCTGACAAACCTCTACAGATACATGATTACGGTTGTGAGTGCTGATGCCCATGACGTAAACATAAGATCAGTGTAGTGCTGACTTCCTTAGTACCACCTGGAGGTCATCAACGTCGGCTGTGTTGTAGCTTTGAGGGTGAATCGCTTCATGCAGCTTGGCCTGAAGCCAGCGCAGCCATGGGCGATCCAGCCTGAGCATGGCGGGTATGTACGCCAGCTGCTGCTGAGAAGCACATTGCAGCCCTGATTTACAGAACAGAAACGGCCGAAAGGCTGCATGGGATTCCGACATCGAGCGATGTTTCAGCCCCAAACATCAACAAGGTGAGGAGCGGCCGGTCACATCGCTAGCTGCGTTGACATGACAGCTAAATAAAAGTAAAATTAAAAAAATGGTGATAAAGTACAGTTATGATAAGCCAGTGTTTTGCGCTGAAAGGTGTTTATCGCATCAGCCATAATTCTCGGAAAATCTCAAACAGCGAGACACAAAATGTTTTAAGTTCTGGAGCCTTTTGCCGTTCGTTAAGGATTTATTTATCTCTTTATAAATTTGTAATAATATTCTTGTCTCCTCCTCAGAAATTTCACACCATCTATAATCAAAACAGACTATGGAAAAATTGGTTCTATTTCACTTTTTCAAAATAATTCTGTATGGTTACTTCGGGTGGGAAAATTGAATCGGAAATCAAATATCTGGATTTTTTTATTTCACAAATTTAATTTTTTTATTTTTTCAAATAAATGCAAAAATTTTTTAGAACGATTCTTTTAATCTCATTTTTTATTATTTTAGGTTTTTTTACTTGTCGGACATTATAGCAGCAGAATGTTGGTCTGGCTGCTGTCTTTTTTCCTAATTGAAATTAAGAAAGAAAAATTGTACTTTTTTTTGTTTTTCTCCACAAAATCTGCAATGTAAAAGAATCAGAAGAATCACAATTTAAATTAAATCCACACCAAAAAAATAGTAAAGGAATCAAATCGGGATGAAAGCATATCGTCCCAGCCCTACTGGATACGTCTGACGCACATGAGAGCATAGAAACGTTTTAGTGTTATCAGAGGGTTTTCAGACGTTTTTACTGCGACATTTAGTTTTTGCGTGATGCTGTGGGTGATGGAAACGCAGCTCCTGACTAACCGCTGCTTCTATAAAGAAGTTATTTGACCAGATACCTGCACCCAACTACAAGGAACGCTGCAGCTGACTTGTCAGTCCTACGAAAGTGATTCGGTTCGTGGACACGAAGACGGATGACCGCCCCTGGCCTACACTCAGTCTCATCTACAGATCTGGTAGGACAGACATACCCGGATGGATTCGTCCGGTGTACATGGCTGCATAGAAACAAAATTCCATCACAAGCACTGTGACATCTTGCAGGCGTGAGCAGGACTTCGGTACAACCAAGAAATGCTGCAGCTGACACATGCATCGTGCTACATACAAGCACAAACACAGATCTATGACCACAACTCTGGGAAATGACAGAACTTTTTCCACCACCGCCACCGATTATTACACCTGGAAAGCTCACAGTTACCCCGCTAGAGCCGAACCCCAGCCATAAAAACCGGTCAGAGCGTCTGGTTGTGGGAATGAAAACTGGGATGAGTCAGACAGCAGCTGAAGATGAGTTGTGGTTTTATGACACATGCAAACATGACTGAAAACGGCCTCATACAAAAAAAACTGTCTCAGTAAAATGTTCGGAGGAAACATTTCAATTTCACGTGTTAACAAACTTCCAGACATTGAAAAAAGTTTAATCTGTTGGTTTTAAAAGCAAAAATGCTTAAAATGTTCATGTTTTCATATTCAAAATAGCTGGATTTTAACTGTTATTTTCTGTTACCCAATTAATCAAATCAATATTTATGTTGTAATCAATTATGATAAATTTAAATAAATAATTAAAATAAAAACTGAATTCTGAAAGGCTGAGAAATCCTGACATAGATAACAGTGATGAGCTGCATGAGATGCCGATCATTTTCCAGTGGAGTTTTACTCGCCAAAGGTTGAGGTCGCTCCTACGGCTGAGGTCAAAGGTCACAACATCCACCTGGACACCGGTGTCACATGTTCATCCGACACCTGACAGAAACACTCGGGAGATGTTTTTCAATCATTATCATGTGTCAAAACCAGCAAATAACTGACAATGTCTGACACTTTAATGTAAGCGAGTCAAAGGAAATTACAGAAGCCCATCTGTGCCATATTTATATATACAAAAAGTTACAATGTTCATGATTTTATTTAATTAATCAAAAATAAGATACATTTGTAATGATATCAACATAACGTGGAGAATTGCCTCCAATAGAAATGACAATAAAAACATTAAAGTTAAAATGAAGATTTTCTGTATAAATGTCATGACAGTTAATTTTACTTTACAAAATTACATTGACTGTAAATGTTTTCTCTTATTATATAACTTATATAACTATAAATTTCATTTTAAAAATATAAAATTTCTGCTAATAAAAAATCTTAGGAATCAAACTTTTTGAGAAACTGACTTGGATCTTCTAATTTTAATAAGCAAAAATTTGCGATAAAAAGAAAATTGTATTTATCTTTTCATTTTAATTTTACTGAGAATGACACAAAAACAAAAAAGTACAAAAATAAGATTTTAAAGCTGATTCTATTACTCTATGTCCTGATTTTACATCTAAAATAACTGTGATCTATAAATTGAAATTGAAAATTATGAACTGAAATATGGTAAAGAAATAAAAAATATTTTTAAATTTTAGAAGTCAAACAAATTTTTATAAGTGTCTAAAAGATTAGTTTTTATCTCTTAATTCATATTAATAAGTCACAATCTTTAAAAAGTTGATCAATTCCGATTTCTAAAAAAAAAAGTTTTTTTTTCATTTTGGTATCACAATAATGCTAACTTAAAAAATTTAAGTCAAAATTAAATTAAGCAAGAGAAATAAAAAAGGTAAAAATTATTTGATAAATGTTTAAAATAACTTTAACTAAATCTTGATTTTAGTATTTTGTCCCATAATTAGATTTTATCATTGTTTATTCATATTCAGCTATGCTTTCTAAATTGAAAACTTGTAATTTTATTCTAAAAAGTTTTTTTAAAAAAATGAATAAACAGATGGAAATGATTTTCTGCAGATCAAACTGAAGCAGGCCGTACTACGGCTTCAAGTCCCCATGTCTCAGTCAGGGTCGGAGGTTAACTGATGTCACATGGTCCGCATAGTTTCAACTAATGACTGACAGATGGATCCAATCAGAACTTTATCGATCAGACGGGTTAAAGTCCGTCCACACAAACAGGAATGTCACATTTTCTCCACACAGAGAAATCACCTGCCAGCTAACAAATTTCACTCCCATGAAACTCCAACCGCTTTTCAATAAAGTTCAAACATAAAAACCAAAAAGCTGAACACAAACAAAAAAGTGTTCATGTTTAACTTTATTTTCCAACGTTGAGACATCTAACAGCCATGGGGGCTTTAAGTGTTCAAACTAAATAATTCATACTCAGTTTTATTTTGTATCTAAAGAATTAATGAATAGAGTCATCAATGGCCGTAATACTGATATTTAAATAATATATTTTGTGCTTAATTTTCACCTGTAATAGTTATGTCATTGTCTTTATTGTTCTTTTCTTTACTGGAGTCAACACTTGTCTGGACCAAGATTTATTTTTACGGTGTTGAAGAGGCGAGCAACGACGGCATAAAGTATTAATTTTATATTTAAAATTAAAAATTTAAACTCCTTCTTTGCTAGGTTACGGGTCGAAACAATTCTGATCATTGAGTTAGGAACCTTTCTATTGCCCGAATAATTCGTAAGTCAGAGTTTTAAAAAAAAAAAAAACACAAAAAAAACCCACATTCCACTCAGATTAGCTTCAATGTGATGTTAGCCCAATCAAGATCATACTAGCTACTAAGTTAGCATTAATCAGATCATGTTAGCAACCATTTTGGCCAAAGTAACCTTTGACTACATTTAAAAAAGATAACATGAGCTGCTATATTAGCATAACAAAATTTTAGCTACTACATTAGCCTGCAGTTTAAGCTACTGTATTAGCTTTATCAATGTTATTTTACCCGCTACAATAGCATCGATAAGAAGAAAACAAGACAACTGCTCGAACACGATTACATTAGCTGCTTTATTAGCAGCTATTTAAACCAAAATAACATGAGATGCTATATTAGCATAACGAAATGTTAGCTACTACATTAGCATCCTGCTGGATTAGCTTTACGATTGTTATTTTAGCTGCAGCATTAGCATAAGCACATTAACATTAGAAATTGAAAGCATGGGAGACTTTTTTCTGCCTGAATGGTTCTCAGGTCAGAGTTTAGTTTTTCTTAAAAAGGTCCGGTGCAACAACCGGACAGGGAATGAGGGAAAAAAGCTAAAATTGTCCAAAGAAACGCTGGAGAAGTATTGATCAGGCTCATTTTAAAGGATAAAGTCAGACTACCGAGCCTTAGACGTCTTAGACGTCACGTTTATTGACAGATTATAGATGGCGAATTTCGGTCTAATCTTTAAAATCGACACAATAGAATTTAATTAATAAACACTAAATAAAATAACTAAGTTGTATAAATGAAGGTCTGTTGGATTAAAACATAACGAATGGATCAATGTTTAGAGGTCTAAATCAAGACCTCATACGTCCCATTTTAGACAATTTAATACATTAAATAAAGAACGTTGACCTAAAAATGAATTAAAGTAGCTTAACTGTCCAAACACTGGACTAAAATAATCTGAATGGCCATTGATGAATGTAGAATAAAGTCTAAGGAATCTTAGTGGTAATTTAAATGTCTGAGATTAGACGCGGTTTATAGACGTAGTCGTCTGTCGAACGTCAATTAGGCGGATAGTCTGATGTTCTTCAGCTAAAAACCTCATTTTCAGACCCGCGGCGGACTGTCTGACTGAAAAAAAAACACATCAGGACTGGAGCACGATCGGGACCCTAGTTCTGGATTAACTGGGAAGATTCTGAGACAAACTCCAGTTCATCACCAGCTGGTCTAAAACTGGATCCTGCATCAACCAGAACCGTCTCCTCCAGACCGCGGAGCAACCGGAACGCCGGACTCGGCTAAATTTAGACGTCTCGTCACCGCAGATTACTACGAGCAACACAAAAGCCCGCATGTGTGTCTGTCTGTGTGTGTGTGCAAACCACAGGGGGGCGACTCTGAGGTTGTAACTGGGGAGGAACTGGGTTGGGTTATTTCTGGAGCATGTGTCGGTCCGGCTTGACAGCTGAGCATGTGCAAGGGCGAGTCCCGGTCCCCGGACCAGATGCAGGTTCTGATAAGCAGCTGACCTTCAGCCCGAGAGTGCAGACCCACAAAAGCACGCACACACACACACACACACATAAACACTCATTCAAGTCTTTGTTGGTCAGCAGAACCATCAGTTTGTGATGTTTACCCAGAACATCAGGAGGCTTCACACTTCACCTGGTTTTTCCTTCTTTACCTTCAGTTTTTACAATTTAGCCCTTTTTTAAATATGAAAGAACAATAATCTTAGAAAATGTGTAGAAGACGCATCATAAATGTGAAACATCTAGTAAATGCATATTAACCATGTAGTAAATGTGCACATAGAAAAGGCGTAGTAAATGCACAGTAACCGTGTAAAAAATACGTAGTAAAGCAGTAAATGCAAAGTAAACATTGATGAATTAATCAATCTTTAAGATTTTAGTTGATTAAATTATCTTTTAATTGACTAATCGAATGCATCTTTAGACTGGTGCTGAAGACGTTTGTAAGAGCATTTTTCCAGTGTAACCAGTGAATGAATCCCATTAAACTGCCGCAATAGCTCATCTTGTGATTAAAATCTAAATAAGAAAATACCCTAGGTTTTTTCTACTTTCACCTCATTTTAATATAGAAACATTAACAATTAATCGATAATCGATCATTAATTCACTGCTTTACTGCAGAAATAAACACTGCTTTTTTTCCCTTTATTGGCAGTGTTTGTTTTTTCTGTCGTGGGACTAAGGATAAAAATGAGCTTTGTGCTGAATCTGGTATATTTACGGCCACTTCTGTGTTAATTAACATAAACTCTCCCATTCAAACACACTAATCAATCAAATAAATCAATTAAACCTGGAACTCATCGGGTCTGATGGAGAACCTGGACACTCCTAAAGCCGTGTGAGATCATCTGGACAGAGAACGGAACAAAACACAGAAACATCCAAAGTCATCCAAACATCTTTCTGGTTTCGGCCTGGGATGAAGGAGATCCATGTTTACCTTCAGGCTCCATCTAGTGGCCGCTGGAGGAAGTTCAGCCTAGTTTCTGACTGAATGAGGAAACTGGACTCCACTGATCAGCCTACATATTTTACATATAA
>JAVQJG010277209.1:0-16240 GCA_036024015.1 Craterocephalus amniculus
ACTTGGACTGCAAACCTAAAACAGAACATTAAAGGTGACAGAATTATGAAGCATCATGCTGGTATATTCTGCTCAGAAACGTCCCAGATAACTTGTGTTTGTCTCACAGTGAAGCTGGACCCTGTGGGGTCTGCAGCGATGGAAAAGCCAAGATGTTGAACTGTTGACTTTGTCTGAGGATCGTCTGAAACAGCAACATGAGTGGTGTTATAAAATACACAAAACTGTACCGCAACATCAGGAAATATTCAAGTTGTCTTCTAAGTTAACACCTTTTGGACCGAACCACTTTGTGGTTTGATCCTGGTCATGTTTGGATATTCCTCCCGATCCATTGAGCCGTAGAGGTGCAGTGATGATGATCCTGCGGACAAGAACCACATTTAATGGTCAGTGATGATTAAGCTGCTCTGTTTGAACGAAAAGGAAATACATTCATCACAATAAGTTGGTGTATTAAACTTGTCAAACCACAACATTTTGCAGGTGCATCAATGATTAAACTCAGATAAACTACAGAGTTAGAGCTGTGAACTTACCCTTTATTCTGATTCGAATTTATCTGAAGCACTTTGTATCCAAAGAAATCTTCCTTCTCACCAGAATAGACTTTAGAATTTGCTGTGTCGATGTTGAAGGCCAAAGAAAATGGGATGACAGCAGCTGGGAAGAAATTAGAATAGAAAAGTATAGGAAAAAAAAACATTCGTTGGGTTTTTGTTTATAAAAATTGTCACTCAAATAGACCAGTGACAGTTATTTTTTGTGCATAGATAAATCTTAACATGCAACAATCACCAGTAATAACAATTAAAGTAATCAATTTATCCACCACAAGAGGGCATCAGTTCACCAGGCTGTCAGCTAAACACCAGTAGAATAAGATTGACTGTTCAGAAAGATTGGTGGGGGTTTGAATGCATGGTGTGTGTGAATATGAGTAAATATGAGTGGGATTATTATTAGGTTGGTGTTTTAAAAAAATGTTTATTGTTGTATGCTTTTATGTAAGGCACTTTCCGTTACTTATCTGTATAAAAAGTAATATACAAATGAATAAATTTGAATTGGATGGAGCTCAGATCAGAGTGTCAGACCCAATGACCTTCTGGTTGTTTGTGTGATATATCCCATAAGTTCTCCTGCAGCATCTCCTAAATGTAAGGCTTGGAAACTATCAAAATCACTATAGATAAGGAGGTTAAAGGGCATTTCTGTGGATTTGCTTCACCACTGAGACAAAACACCCACATACCAAAAATGAGCATCTCTCACCAGGATAATGCCACATTCAAATTTTTTATGACATCAGAAATAACTGCATTGTTTGTCTTTTGGTATCAGCTGCACA
This sequence comes from Craterocephalus amniculus, assembly GCA_036024015.1. Classification (NCBI taxonomy): domain Eukaryota; kingdom Metazoa; phylum Chordata; class Actinopteri; order Atheriniformes; family Atherinidae; genus Craterocephalus; species Craterocephalus amniculus. The sequence continues at coordinate 1,352 of JAVQJG010277209.1, forward strand.
GCAGTAGTACTGTGGTTTTGCATGTAAAAATATTTGACCTTAGTACCATGCATGCATGGCACGTGTCCTCTGAAGTTGTGGTACATGCCAAGAATAGAAGGCTCACCCAAAATACCCTGCATAATTAAACGATTTTTTTCCACTGTGAACATCTCTTAACTCCAAACAAATAACAGCCGCTTTCTCTTTCTGAGTCAATAATCAGATGGTATCAAAATATCAGATGTTTCAGCACTTTTTACTGCAGATTTCTTGTCTGAAAGTATACAAAATCCCTTCAGAATGCATGAGATGCTTTCTGTCAGAGGTGTTGCTCTCCACTTAAACCACAATCAGTTTATGAAGACACATCAACACTGAAGGAAACTGGTGCGGCAAGTAAATGCAAACATCAAAGCTAACAATTACACCTTAGGCTATGCAGACAAATCATCACAAATTTGTTCACAATCTTTCTTTTCCAAAAGAAAAGGAAATCAACTGAACATTTTGATGCATGGCTCATGAGACATATCACACAGGCCTCAGCATGGGAGAGGGATCACGTCTCATAATCATGATAATGAGATGATAAATTACTGCTCATTGACTGTCAGATGTCAGGTTCTGTCCCGTCCTCTACACTTATAGACACAGGTCCAAGCGCATCGTCTACCGGAATAATCAATGGACCTCACCACTCCAAGTGCCCAGAAACTGGTCTGAACACTTCATTCAGATCCACTAGAGCAGGGGTCTGCAACCTGCAGCTCCGGCATCAACAAAAAAGACAAAAAAAAGCCTAAAAGTGATGAAGAACCAACTAATGTTCTAAAATATAACAAATTCAGGTTTTAGCTGTTTTTTTCATGAAATAATCACACTGAAATTCCACAAATGACTTTAAAAGTTCCAGTAATATTCTTTTAGATCTTATTTGCTTGTCTATAGAAACTAGGACTATGAACTAACAAACATCTATTTACCATTCTATGAAATCTTTTTGTAAAGTTTATTTTTCTTTATTTTGAAACCTAAATATGGAAAATCAAAACAAGTTTTCAAAAATTAAACATTTTATATTGAAGCTTTTTTAAATCAAAATTATAAGCTGTCTTTTTTCAAAAGGTTGCTATAGGTTGAGGGCAAAATTGGCTCTTTGTCTCGTGAGAATATGTAATTAATGTCATTTTTAAACACAGCTTTTCTGAGGGTTAAAAAAAAGAAAGAAAAATTGATTCTGAGAAACATTTACAGTGTTCACCACAAATGGTCACACTCAAATCTATGTTTCTCACAACATGAAAAACTGTTGCTGCTGTACTGCTCAGTTGCATGAAGTAAATCTCTTATTTATTTATTTTTCTTATGTCCCTTTAAAACTAAGCATCTACCATCAGTTGTAACACTTAAAACCTACTTTTAAAAGTGCGGGCATCAGTTCTGGCTCAAAGGGACATGGTTGTGTGCAGGACAGAGAAAATCAGATGTTTTTAGGCAGGTGTATTATGACATAGATCTTTGTTAAAGCACAGATAATTCTGCAACCATGCTTCACACTCTTGCTGTTCTAACAGGAAAATGTTCAAACTGGTGTTGGGTGTCTCTTCCTGTTCTGTCCTTCACACTCATGCTGCCAACTTTAACGGTGAAGCAGAAAATAATATCACAACAGCATGCTCAATGCAAACAGGCAGTAAAGTTAATCACTCAAACTTACAGGGTAATATTCACATAACGGTTAAATTCCTGCTGGATACAAACTCCTGATACAACTTGAATCTTTTAAACTGACTTTCAAATAAACAGATTGATTCATATTTTTTCTGGAGAAACCACAAACTGAACAAACTTAATAAATTAACTTGGTTTTACGATACTCTGGATTTCAAGTGAATTGATTAATAGAGGTATGCTTTTTCTAGAAAATGCCTTACCCACACTTTTTAGAGTGGGCCTTACCCTCATGCACATGTGAGGATGTTAAGCAACCTTCTTTTTTTCCATTGCATGAATGTTGAGGACAGCAGTCCTGTCCTAAATGTCAAAATATCTAAACAGTTATGTATACCACCCAAAAACCGCATTTACCAGCCCCAGATACAGTGACGATAATGTGGTTCCTATAATGTATGACTCATCTATCTAAGCAAAAAAATACACCCATATAAAAAAAACGGTTTGTCTGCTTTAATGGATGGCTGGTGTTGCACCGACAAGCAGCAGCCCCATTTCCAAGAAAAACAACATAAAACAGAGCAAAGTAAAGTTTTTATCATTGTCCACCTCAGCGCAATCACTTCTCAAGGTTCTTTTTTACGTGCATGTGACAAAAAAGTGGAAAAACCATATGTTGCATAAGTTTCAGGAAGAATGTGGAAATGCAGCAGCACGAAAACAAGTTTTCTTCTGCAGTCAGTTAGACAGACTGAGATCCTGTACTTTAGATACTTATGATACGTACTAAGATGATTCAAACACAATCGCATTATAAACATTTAAAGTATTTTGCTGCTGTAATGGATAAAAAAGGGCCGACCTCAAATTAATCAGTGGTGTCGTTTATTGCTGAGGGTATTTATTCACTGGTTTATAAAACTTCTGAAAACTGTTTCTAAACTAAAACTTACCGTTTGTGTCATCCAAACCTCTAAATAACAAAAGAATTATATGCAGAAAGAAAAATATGCAAAGTGACACATAATAAAAGGTGGAGATGTTATATTACATCACAGGAAGCGTAGTTTCTGAGTAAATCGATTAAATTATGTTAAACAATGTTAAAATGGTTGACTTCCTCAAAATTCTCAAGAACCCACAATTCAAAGGTTTATCTTCATCTGTAGGACCATGACCACAGAACCAAAAACAACAAGCTTATTTTCACTGGTAAAAAATCTAATCTTTATGAGTATATGCTCATGCTGTTGCAGTGTAAAATTAAAAAAAATTAAAAAAAACTTCCTTGAAGTATTTTTTAACAAGTAGTGATCATTTCACCTAAAAAAAAAGTTATATTCATGTTTTTCATCCAATTTTACTTAAAACTGTTTTCTGAGCTGACATTGGGACAAAATTGTTTTACAGCCGTTTGCGTTCCTCAAAGACGTGCAAAAGTAAGAAAAGAGCTTTTAAACTTTTCGACTAAAAATCAAATTAGTTTTTGTGAAAACATGACCGATATCCTGTATGAAAATTTTGGTGACGCCCAAAACCCTGAGTCGCTGGGAGTGCTTCACCACCTTAAACAGAATATTCATGTTTACTTCTGGCTTTTCTTTCGTGTCTTTTTTATTTTTATTTGAATATATATATTTTTTTAAAGTGTACAAAGTGGAGAATCTTTTAGAAAAACAAACACGTTTTAATTAAAAAGCAGAAAGAATAATTAACTGTAAAAATATTTTTAAAAGTTTTTACTCTTCCTTCATCCCCCAAAACAACCCAAACATGCCAAACTGCAGATTAAATCTCATTTCTAAATTTTTCATCTTACCTGCTGCCACCATGTAGATGAGGAGGAAAGCCCGGCGCGGCCCAGACATTTTTCAGCATGAGGCCAAATCGCTGAATGACTCTGCTGCAGCCTTTTAACGTGTGTGTGTGGGTGTCTGTGTGTGTGTGTGTGTGTGTGTGTGTGAACAATGCTTCCTGTGCACAAAAAAAAAAAAAAAAAGGGTGTTTCCGTAACAGGTGGCTGTGATACTTCTGCTGTTACACTTCTGAAAACATTAGCATTTCCTCATAAAGACAAAGAATCTCAAATAAAATAATAATAAAGAAGATCTCCTAAAGGCAAAATGCAACCGTCGGCACAAAACAGGGCGGCTTCAGAAACAAGAACAAGCATTTTTACTTTATCTTAACGTGTTAAAATGAGGCTTAACACAGTCAGAGGCACGACATGCCAAGCAGCCCCACATCCCATAAATGAAGTGAAATACAGATCTACCAGAGTATAAGTTCACTACGCTGTAATTGGATTCACATGAACCACTAATGAGATCATTAATTTGTTTATTTATGCAGAAGGTGTACAGATGTTGCAATTTAATGCACAACAGATTCCAGGTACACATCTGCAATCCCATCCAGATGTTAGCAGAGATATCTGAAAATTGGGTGAATGACTCACTGATGTCCATCGAATCAGCAAATCTGCAAATAAACCATCCCGGCCCATAGAAAACAGCTAAAACATGAAAAACTGCACGAAAGGCTTCAAACAGAAACTGACCAACCATTGAGTCTGGAGTTCCCAAACTCTTTGACCTGTGACGCCCAAAATAACATGAATGTAACAACAATTACTAATCGAATATCAGATGGCTCGTCCTGCAGGATCCTCTCAATCTAAGCTTGAAAATAAAAAATAAAATAAAAATCTCAGGGGTTTTTTTTGATAAATGTTGGTTATATATTTTTCAAAGATGATCTGGCGACCCCCATGGGGGCCCTGACCCGCAGTTTGGAAACCACTGGTGTAAGTTATATTGGATGAAAGCCATTCCCACAAGTTGTTAGATAGCCTTATTTCTTTCTGTGTGAGTTCTAAACTGACATGTTTCATCGTGTGACTTCTCAGTTTGCAGGATTTTACATTTGCATGTTTAGTTTTCCAACAACATGAACTTTGACTGCAGGAAAGCACGTGGAGTCTGCCTTTAGCCATAAAATGCTGACAAATGACTGAGAAACAGGATGTGAATTATTTATGTACATGTAAATGACCAAAACTCAATTTTTTCTGTTTATTCAAGTAGTTGTCTGTTTGCTGAAGGCTTTTGAACCTTGAGAGAGAAGTCTGCCACTGGGCATCCCTGTGTTATGCATCCCAGAGAAATGATGTCCACATGCGAGGAGAAATACGAGGCCATGTTGTCCGGAGAGACTCCTCCACTGGCTTCTATCAGAAGGGATGGGAACTCATTCTTCAGCGCACAGGCTGCGATGTGGAGCTCCTGCAGAGGTTTAGGAAGGTGTTTCTTTTTTGTGGAAGTGAGAAACAACAATAACTGAGTTTTGTGAGTCTTTAAACTTTCTACCTGTGGCTGAAAGTTGTCCAGCATGACGATGTCCGCCCCGGCTGCAGCCGCTTCCCTGCCCTCTTCTATGGAGCGGCACTCGACCTCCATTTTACTGCTGAAGCCGCACACCGAGCGGGCAGCTCCTACAGCCTGACATGCAAACAACAGTCTGTGGTTTTTTGTTTGTTTTGCTTGGTTTTGTGTGAGTTTTTGACTAATGCCAGACACACCTGAACCTACAACAACTGCCAGTTCAAGATGTAAAACATGACAAACATTTACAGAAACCATTCTGCTTTAAATGGAGAGAAAGGAGACGATTAAATCTTATCCATTAACATTTCAATCTTTCCTGCTGAGAACCATGAACAGAAGGAACAATACCAAATCAAACAGTACTGTAAAAACTAGAAACCGGAAACAAAAAGGGAAACATGTAGCTTTGTGGAGGTTCCTGCTGACTTGTTTTTGCGTGGTTAAAATTCATCATCAGTCTATTCCACAAATGTCTGAAAGCAGCATGATTTGTGAGACCGCAGAAACTGTCACCAAAGTTTAGGTCTGCTTATTTCAGCGTGGATGTAGTTCAGCAGGCTGCACGATGTTGGAGCTTCGCACTGTCATGGATCCGGATTTTCTCTGGGGAGTTTGCATGTCCTCCCAGCACATGTGGGCCCTCTCAGAGTAATTTTTATTTTCATTTAGTTACTTTTCTTGATTTTACCTTTATTTAATCAGGTGAGTCCCATTGGGATCAACATCTCTTTTGCAAGGAATCCCAATGCAACATAACACAAAAGATACAACATTAAGTCAGTCATTCATGTTCGTGGGCTGGGAAGAAGCTTGAGTTTAGCCCAGAAGTTATGAGGCGACAGGCAGGGTGCATCCTGAACAGGTCGAACAGGGCCAAAAAAAGGACGGAGGCATAAAATATGACAGAGTACCAACTTTAGATCGGCTCTGATGAATGAATCTGCATGTGTCTCTAACATGGACTGGAGACCTGTCCAGGATGTACTCTGCCTCTCCGCTCTGCATGACATTATATCATCAACCTCCCCCCAGGGATGTGGAGGAAGTTTTGATTATACTTTACAATCAATTAATCAATTTACAATTAAGCAAATATCTAGAGGAGTTGGTGGTCTTCTTGATGACTCCTGTGGCTGCAAAACAAGCCCAAATCATCATTCCTCCACCTTTGCTTGGCAGGTGGTGTATGAGGTGTTTGTGCTGATATTTGATATTGTGCTATGTTCGTTTTCTCCAAACATGCTGCTGCTCATCCTGACTAAACATCTCCCCTTTGGTAGATTTATACAGAACTTTAAAACAAAATGCTCTACTGTACACAGCACACAGCAGCCCATCTAAAAACAACACACTATACATGTTTTCAAAGATAATTATTAAAGCAATAACATTTAAAAGAAGAAGTCAATAACTCAAGCTGTGTTAAAAGCAATGAAAAAAGGAGAATCTTCAGAGGATTTAACAACAGAAGGAGACTCTGCCTGTCTAAGGTGCAGTGGCAATGCGTTCCACTGTTTAAGGCCATCAGATGCAGTTTTTCCAACCAAAGCCATGCTTTTTTTTTGTTTTTTTTAGAGAAGATTTTTTAAATTGCAACCCTTCCAAACAAGCCATACTTGGCCAGGCTTTTTCTGATTGTTTGAACTTTAAATAACTTGCAACCTGAGGCTTCTAGAGTCTGAGATTCAGTCCTTCTGATTCTTCCTGGGTCTGGAACTTCCTGGAAACGGCTTCACTATCCTTCCCCAAAATAATAAGCAGCTATAGTTGCATCTTTAAGAACTTCACAGGTGTCCGTATGACTTACGATGTGATACACCGATCGACTCTTCGGTGCAGCTTCCTACCTCTGTGATGCTTCCCGATGCCCACACATGGTTGTCCTTCAGCATCACCATCGCACTCAGGTCCTGCCTGTGCATGGACACGCCGCCCACCAACATGGCATACTTCTCCACCAGCCGAAAGCCCGGAGTGGTCTTGCGTGTGCCGGCCACTTCTCCGTGCCAGCCCGCGGCCTTCGCCATCTCCTTGAGCTGAGAGCAGCGGCTGGCAATCCCCGATGCACGGGCCAGGCAGTTCAGAGCCGGCCTTTCGCCGAGGAGAAGGCACCTCGCCGGGCCTCTCACCACTGCAGTCAGGGTCACGGCATCTGGACCTGTGCGTGTTTCATTCACAGAAAGCATGGATCTCAGTTTACTGTTATTTTTTATAGTGTGCAAATTTTATGTAGGTGTTTTTCTTCTGAATGACGTGCGTTACTCATAGAGATATATACATATATGTATATATATATGTCTATGGCGTTACGAACCACAGTTTAAATTTGTCCAGGAGAACAAGAGGTGACAACATTGATAAAACTGGAAACAAGTCCCACAGAGCAACACAAAACAAAGAACAAACAAAGACTGTAACTAAGTCTTCCTCAAACCACAATAAGGGAACCAAAAGTGAAGAGATAAATAAATCAGTCCCTTAAAGGAACAATGTGTAACTAATTTAGCTTTTATTTTGACGTTATTTGCAAAAATCAAGTACCACTTTCATAAATATGTATTTTATCTTCGTCTAAATCCCAGCAGCCTCCAAATGAAAGTGTTCTCGTAGCTTAGATTGAGTTGTTTATTAATGCTTGGGTTGCAGGCTGCCATGTCACATCGCCATCTTTACATACAGCAGCTGACAGAGGACAAACTTGTTATTCCTACGCGTTTTAACAGCAAACCCCCTTGTGTTCACAAAGGAGGTGAAACATTTAATGTGCACTGATCCACAGTCTGTTGCATTGATGGTGTTCATTAGACTAGAAATAGAATTAAATCCTTTCTTGTAACAAACTGTAACATATTACTGTTTAATTTAGGATGACAAATTGCTTTTTTAGAACAAAAGGTCATTTTAAAATCTTACAAAAGGCCTTACTTTGATTTTATCATTGAATTTTAATGAATTGAAGAGAAGAAAACCACAAAAATACAGATTTTGTTCAAACATTAACTTCTAATATTATTCAAGATTTTCTGTGAATGTCACAATCTTTGTAAAAAGTTCATGAAAGGGTTAAAAACAAATTTGTTCATAAGAATAGTTAGGGAATGAGGCTCATTTTTGACTATATATAAGTTTTAAATATGACTGCTCCTTTCCGGATCCTAAAATGGGCTAAATTAATCCTCAAATTACCAAAACAAGCAACAGTGTTGTTCTTAAGATTTAAATAAGTAAGAGTTTAAAGTAAATAAACAATAAGATGCAAAAAGCTTTTTGAACACAGAACCCTACAGAAACATGGCTATATGAGAGGAAAAAGGCCTACAATCAACCCCTGAGGTCCCCCACAGAAGAGTGACAGCAGAGGATGACTGGCCATGCTGGGAATACTGGAAACACCTTTCTGAAAGATGAAACTGGAATCACTTCAGACAAAGGATTAAATGATGTTTATGTCTCCTGGAAGTCACATCCAGTCCTTGCATGGATTAAACAAAGATGATCTAACATGTTATAATTAATGAGCTTTACAGCTGAATTAAACTTATAGGATGACTCTTATCTCCCACTACACTCATTATGTCTGGAGACTTTCTTCTTATCATCAGAAATCTTCCAGTTAACTTAATCAGGATTTATTTTTTCAGACCTTAAATCAGTCCAATCAGTCACAGAGGAATGCGGCTACAAGTAGATCAATTTTATGTCCTTTAACCCTTTTTTCATTATTCTCTAGAGGAAAAACAAGACCGTTCACAAAGATATTTCAGTGGCCGGCTGCACAAAATGCATTTTGTTGTGTTTGGTGCATATTTTACCATGAACAGCCACTTTTTCACAGACTTATCTAATAGCTAGGTCTATGAAAGCAAGTGTTTGATGCCTACCCAGCTCAGCTCCTTCCTGGTAAACCCAGTCCACAGTGCAGCTGACCTCGGTGAATACTGCTGTGAAGAAAGGAATCCCCGCTAGGATGGTGTGAGGAGTTTTACACAGCAGCCTTGCTTCCACTTCCTCCGAACCAACACATACTCCGGCTGGGTCAAAGTTTGGCGTGTCCTCTGCCAGCCACTCGCGTGCCAGTCGGGTCAGGGCGTGGGGTGGGATTGAATATGCCGCTGGGTGTGGTGATGCAGACATCCTGGAAACTTATATGTACATTAGAGAAAATTGTAAACTTCTTCATTTGACATGAAAGTGGGAACTGAAAGATATCATGCCAAGCAAATAGTTTTGTTTCAAATTGAGTGATTTAGAAAATCCCGAATGTTTGGTTACCATTTAGTATTTTACATTCTGTATTCAGGAGAAAATACACTGTAAAATCTAACATTGGGTTGAACTGAATATTCATAGTAGCTATAACTTATTTTAAATAAGTTGTTGATATTAGTAACCTTAAATGAGTTCTGTGAACTAAGAAGGCGAACCGTTGCAAAAATGTATGTATTAAGTTGAACCAGTTTAACTGATTTAAGTTTAGGAGGAATGGTGATGGTGGAGGGGCAGGATTTTCCACAATGCTTCACTTTTATTAACAACTGATCGGAGATAGTTCACTGTATGAAACCTGAACTTTTACTTTGTCAAATTTGTAATAGTAGAAATCACACAAAATGTTTAACGACTTTTTGTTTGTCCTCTTCCAGTTCTGCAGCTAACAGACAAAAAAACATGTTCTGGTTTACATGTTGAACTAAATCAGCAATAATCCATCGTTCAGCATAGTTTTAATGGAGAAACATGTTCCTGCTCATCCCTGTTTTTAAGGCAGTTAACCGATTAGTGCACCAAAGATGTAAGGGGTCTGACAATAAGAAGCTCCTCCTCCACAGGTCTTGTTGTAAAACAAGTCACATTTTAAGTTTATCAATTATTCTAATTTAGATTAACTTAAAATTAAACATTTCCTGAAGCATCACTTGTAATTAATGTGAAATTAATCTGAACAACTTTCTTCCACAACCTCATGAAGATCTAGTAAAATCAATTTGATCAAGTTTAGAAAAGTTCAATGAACTAAGAATATTCTAGTTAACTGAACTTATTTCACTCAAGTTGATAAAATGTAACTTTTTCAAAGCAGCAAGTTTGCATAATTTTTTAGAAAGTTTTAGAATTTACAGTGAATACAAATAAGAGGTACAGAAAAGACACCAATTCATCAAGAAGATAGATGCAAGCTCAATGAGCTCTAAAGGCTCATGTAGGGTGACAGCAACACAATGGCCTGTTGAGTTTGGATTTCCCTCTAATTCATCAATGATTTGTCCTCTAAATGCTTCACATTGATCCCTCTCTCAGTGCACCGTTCACAAAGAGCAAATGTGGATGCGCCTGCTCCCGCTGCACCGTTTCATAAAGTTAAAACAACAAGTACAGAATACTTGAACTGCACAAATAAATGCAAATGATATGCATACTTACATCCGTCTGCGGCTCTTCTTTTCTGTAGGGTTGCGGGCTACAGAGTGGTGGACGGGAACACGGAGCCACGGGGGAAAATGCGGCATGGAATTTGACCCTGTGTCCATGTTGGAATGTTTACAAGCTCACTAAGAGGTCACAGCATAGGCTCAACATTGATTGCTTTGATCATGGCTGATTCAGAGGCTGCTGTGACCAGTGCTCATATTTAGTAAATTCATTTTAAATCAATGTAACTCAGCCTGGAGCTCTTTATACCCAATAACCCACCACTGAGTTATTGCTTTTGCAGAGAGGCAAAATGGCGAAACCTCTTAAACCTCACAACAGCAATCTGTTCAGCTTTTTATGTATATTTTTTAGAAATATTCATCATAAATATCTGTTTTGTTTCTTTAGATATATTTTCCATCACTATTTTCCAATGTGTTCAGCTGTGCATATATGCTGTCTACAACTTAACCTAGCTTCTCAGATTCCTAACACCTAGAATAAACAGGCTGAAAAACAGTTTTAATCATGGTCCATCAGGAATTATATGTATGCATTGTTGCTTTTTATATGTTTCAGAGGCTGATACTTTTATTTTTGTAATGCTGCCCATGTAAGATGGCAGCAAAGCTATTCTATACGACTAGTGGCAGGATGATTGAATCTCCATGTCCTTCAACCTTCCGATTTAGTTTGAATGTAGCCAGAATTCTTTGTCACCTTTTGCGTCATATTAACGTCCTAAAGTAATAGTATAACTTGTACTAATGTTTTACCAATCAGTTCTCTGTTGATGTCATGCTTCCTGTCAGTAATCCAGGTTAGGCTGATTAACATGAACCATACTACAACTGCATTGAAGAGGTCTGTGCTTATAAGTATTTTACTTCCTAAAATCAGGATTCATGAAAAAAATTGGGAAAAGATACCTATAAATCCTCTTCATCTCAAATTTTTACAGACAGTCCTGGCTCCTGCTCTATAAATACCGACTGCTTTTCGAGGATGTATAATTTAGTGGACTCAAAAAGCACAATGGCAGGAAGTACAGTAGTCAGAAAGCGCACGGGCTATTTCTGTGTCCCCCCCAAGGCACTACTACCAAATAGGGATGGGCCAATCGATACTTTAGGGTCGATATTTTGATACCACAAAGTCAAAATATCGGTATCAATACTTTTTTGAGCATCGAGATACCACTCTGCTGATAAAAAAATTTAATTCTGACAATTCTTAGCAATAAAACTGTATGTGAAGCCCAGACAGTATATTCTTTAGTGTGTTTATGGGGGACTATCAGAGACATGATGCTGTTATGTTTTGATATTTCACTGCTTCGATGCAGGTTATTGCGCATTGTGATTTTTTTATATTCATCAAATTACTATAGTGTGTTTTATTTTCTCTTAAAATTTTGAATAGTCCTATATCAATCTGTAATTTAATTATTTTGCAATCCTTAAAACATCAATTTAATCTTTAAATATCACTGGGTGTAGCTAGAGGTTGACTACTTGTTTGTGAAAAAGGGGTGGGACAAGAAAGGATGTAGCTTCTTCCCACTCCTTTTGAGCATGTTTTTGAAATAGTGTTCTTTATTTAAAGCAGAATTCTGCTTTTTTTTTTTTTTTAACCTGGGGTCTGTTTTCATCTTCAAGATCGCTCGTGTATTTAGCCGGGCAGGCAGCTAGCAGCACAGCTAATGATAAGTATTGGGCAACTGACGCTGCATCAAAGTTCGCCCTATAAAAACGTGCTTTTTTTCTACACTGAAGTACCCTGATAGTCTCAATGAGTGTCCGACAACGTATAGAGAGGAGAAATGAACAGTATTACCTGTATTAAGTGGCAATCGTTATGTTTTGGTGTCTGTGTCCAAATCACATGTTAAAACACCGGTGGGAGATTCCACTACTGACACCAAAACAAACTGATAGCCAGGTAATACAGATACTTTGGTTCATTTCTCCTCTCTAATATGTTGTCAGACATTCGTTAAGACTATCAGAGCACTTCATGTGTGCGAAAAAAGCAGGTTTTTAGGGCGAACTTAGACGCAGGGCCAGTTGCCCGATACCTATAATTAGCTTAGCTGCTAGCTGCCTGCCCGGCTACATACTGGAGCGATCTAGAATGTTCCTTTCCCCATCACTCACATTTATGAAAGGAAAGATGAAAAAAGACCACTGGTTAAAAAAAAAGCGAAATTCTCCTAATGCTATTCAACGTGTAAGACATGTTCAAACAAATGAGATAAATAAAAAAAATTGTTTTTAAAAAACCTTCTTCTTCTAGAGCAAAAAAAAAGTATCGGTATCACTATAATATCGATTTTAAAAGTATCACAATCTAATGGTATGGTATCGACATGAAAAATTACGTATCGCTCTTGCCCGCTTCTGAGACAGCGGCGATGACGTCCACACACCGCGTCGCGCGCTCCCGACGCTCGCAACCCCGAGCCTCGGCTCCCTACACACATTTCAGTGCGGGAGCCAAAGCAAGAACCAGGAAGTAAAAGTATACACATGGAGGGTGTGTCTACGTCCGCTACCGTATGTTTTATTTTTAAAAACACCGTCCTCCGCGGTTAAATAAATGGGGGACTCGGCGAGGACCAAGCGGCGGGAGCAGCTGAAGCGCTGGGCCGGCTCCTGCACCGACAAAGCATCGGACGTGCCCCGGCGGAGGCGGCGGGGCGATGCCGGGGACGGAGCGGGGGAACCCGACGCCGAGCCCAACGAGCCGCCGAAGGAGCATCCGGAAAGCGCGGAAAGGGATGGAAGCAGCCCCATCCCCGGACGGCGGTGAGGAAACACGTCCGATCCGCGGTTCCGATGCTAACGGTCGGCTAGCCGCGCGCTAGCTTAGCTTAAACATCTGGAGGTATGCAGAGGAAGGAATGCTGCTGTGCGTGGGCTTGTACAGTAGCAGCACCAAATAATGGAAATACCTCGCAGCAGTAAGGGTTTCAAACCCGTCTGTGGAGCTCGTTTTTATTATCAGTGTTCATTCAGTCAGTGTGCCAATCACAATGGTCATCGCCTTTTTGTTTATTTTATTTGGCTCAAGGGGACATATGGAAAGCCACCCTGTATTTTTGGGGCTTCCTATGTCTGCAGAAAACTCATCACTCTCCCAGCTTATAGCAGACATTTCCAGCTTTCTTATCTTTATCCACACAGTGTATGCAAATTGTGTTGCATTTACTGAGCCTGATACATAGGAAAATGCAGCTCTCTTGCTCTTGCATCTTTCTTCACTATATATGCAAAATAGCTGCTGGTTTATTGCGTTATAAAAAAAGAAATAAGCTTAAAATGCTATAATTCACGCTCTAAATTTCTACCATTTCCAAAACAAACTAGTTAACTTTGAGAACTGGGCCATATATAAGCAATATTTTTCATCATTAGCCTTTAAAGTCTTTAAATAGTGAGGGAGAAACATTTTACTGAGAAATTAATCGAGTTTTTACTGTGCTGCAGAAAAATATTGATTCACATCAGAATGGTGATTCTGAATTGATCCAAAATTTTGAAGAATCTGTTGACAGACTACTTTCAAAGATATCCTTAAGTCACAAAGAAATGTTAAATGTTCTTTGTCACTAATAAGTAGCTTTGAAAATAAACCATATTTATGTCCTTTAAAAAATCAATTCTTGGAAATTTTGAAACATTTCAGAATCTCATTGAACAAGAATCTTGATTCTGATGAAAAACCTTTTTTTAGCACCCCTAGTATTCTTGTGCTTTACTATTCGTATGTTGACCACTCTAAGTGCTTTTACCCAACATGTCACATTCACCCAGTGACACATACACTCATACAACACTTGTATTGTTTTTATACTGAGTGCTCGTCTGTCACACACATTCATTCCCAGTTAGATGCATCGGTAGGCAACATTGGCTTCATTGTCTTGCCCGAGGACACTTTGGCATTTCGTCTGGGGAAGATCCACTGACTTTCCAAGCAGCGAAAGACGGCTCTTCTAACTGAGCTTCATCCATTGTTCGTCGTGTCCTTCAGTAACTCCTGATGCAGCAGGAGGAGACGTTGTATTAAAAGTCTCATTCACACCAGGATATTTTTTATAAAACTCTGTTTGGTGGGTAATGCTGATAAAAGTTTCACCTTCGTTTGCTTTCACCTGAACTTTACTCAAGCCGGCCGGAAGAAAAAAAGCAGCAGTGCCAAGACTAGAGCTGGCTATCACTCCAAATTTCCTGAATCGATTCGATTCACAAGAGCAAAAATCGATTCGATTTTGATTCATTTAGATTCGATTCAATATCGATTCATTTTCAGATATTCATGTCACATAAATATTTCTTGAAGACATTTGCAGATGGCAGATTTTATGAAAAGTTGAAGCAACCTTTCATCAGTGTGTATTTTATATAAATTTAATATTCATGTTTTCATTAAA
>JAVQJG010277218.1:0-16998 GCA_036024015.1 Craterocephalus amniculus
TTGCTGTGTTTTGTGTCCAGGTGCTCCTCCCCTTGGAAACCAGGAAGCTCCATTAATTACTTCCTGGGAGGGGCCTATAAAGGAGCTGGATGAACATTTGTCGGGGCTGTCATTTGGCCATCTGCCATGCCACACACCCTTGTGTTTGTCCTGTGTTTTAGTTAGCCTTGTTGGTATTGTCTGTTGGTTAGGTTTGATTATGGTTATTGTTGTATTTAAGATTGGTCTGTAGGGGAGAGCTGCCATTTTGTTTCTGGTGGGTTGTTTTCTCCTGTTTTAAGTTGAAGTTAAGGAGTTCAGTTGCAGGTTTGTAATCTTTTGTTTCTGCATGGTAAGCTTCTGTTTTCTTTTTAGTTAGGGGGTTTATGTTTATCTCGCCCCTTGACAGCTGGGATAGGCTCCAGCACACCCGCGACCCACTTGGATTAAGCGGTTCAGAAAATGGATGGATGGATGGATGGGTTTATGTTTATTATGTTGGCCTTGGTTCTCCCTGAAGTCTTGACCATCTGTGTTTTTACTTATTGACCCGATTAACCTCAATAAAATAGAGGTAATCACACTCCTGGCGTGTGTTTAGTTCTTCCCAATCCTTATGTTAGTCCCCTCCTTTCCTAGACCTGTGTTGGGGACGTAATACATATAATCATTTTAATAGCAGCCCTGAATTAATGATTTTACTTTAGAGTCAACAGAACATTGATGTGATTGATAAAGAAGGGCCAGAAACTCTGGAGTACAATCACCACATTTAACATAATTGATTGTATAGAAAACTGGTTGATGTGTAATTTAGTAGAAAAGTTCTGCTGCAAATGACCCAGCACAACAGATATAACAGAGGCTGAATTTGCACAAAAGATACTGCAGTGACTTTCCCATCAACACCTGGTAACTTTTTTTTACATGAATAAGCTATAACCAGGTATTTCTATTTTTCTGCTGTTAAGATTAATGTAAAATGAAAAAAATATATATTAATAACCAAAAGGAATCTATAATATACTCAATACAGCGTGATAAGATACTTATTTTCATTTGGTATAAAGATTTTTTATCTATTCTATAGATCTTACAGAACACACTGAGATGACTGGATTTTCTGGTGGAATTTCTTTTATTTTTTACTATTTTCTACATTGTTAAGCAATACTGAATACATGCAGATACTACCATAGGATATAAGGAATCACACCATTTTACAACAATGTTTATGGTAAGAACTGCTAAAGTAAATAAATAGGAAAGTCCATCATTAATTTAAAAAATCAATCAAGGCAGTCTGTAACAGATCTTTAAGTGCAAAAAAATGTTTTACTTTTACTTGTTAACATGAAAACCTTCAAGAAGAAAGACTAACATTTGCCTCTACTGTAGAGGATAAGCTAATTGGAGGAACCAATATTCAATTTATAGACTACATGGAAGCTTCATGGGTTTTAAATGGCAGATGCCATGATACAGATTGCTGGCCTCAACAATCACCCAACATGAACCTACCTGATAATCATCAATGCTGACACATTAATAAGTTGTGACATGTTTTCTAAACAATTTTTTTCCCATTTACTTTAAAAAAACATTTTTTTAAATACCATCGATGACATGAATGTGTATCTTGCAAATAGTTATAAAGCAATATGATTTCTGTGTCAATAGGTAACACAATTTCTGTAGTATTTTAAATTATAACGTTTCAACAATTATTAAAAATCTGAATCCTATTTCATTATCTTACACAGGCTCAAATGTGGTGGTATATATTGAGTGACTGTCTGAGCTGTGCAGTTTATTGCAGAATTATCTGGATTAATTATTTTAAGAGCGTAGGAACTCAGCTGGGCTCGCTGCAGCTTTCTGGACAGTGCTGCTGACGCACTTTAACCTCGGACAGCTGAGTAAATCTTTTGGCGCACCCATTGCAGCTATCTAATTTCTCTCCAGCGTGGACTCCCATTTGTGTCTTTATATAATTTCTGGTTCTAAAGGCCACCTTACAAACAGAGCAAGTGAATGATCTTTCCCCTGCATGGGTTCTCTTGTGACGCTCTAAACTGTCTTTCCTCTTAAAAGCCACCTTACAAGTGGAGCACCTGAAGCTGGTTTTGCTGATGTGGACTTCCGCGTGATACACCAAATCCTGTTTCCTTCTAAATGCGACGCCACACACAGAGCAGCAGAAAGGCTTATCTTCTGTGTGGATTCTCATATGTTGCAATAAGCTGTTCCTTTTTCTAAAAGCTGCTGTACAAACGTAGCAGCTGAAGGGTTTTTCTCCTGTGTGGATTCTCGTGTGTTCGGCGAAAGCGTTGCTCCATTTAAAAGTCGCCTTACAGACTGAGCAGGTATAAGGTTTTTCTCCAGTGTGACATCTCATGTGACGGGTTACACCTTCCCGCCTGCTGAAGCCGCGATCGCAGATGGAGCAGCGGAAAGGTTTTTCTCCGGTGTAGATTCTCATGTGCTGCACCAGATTGTGCTTTGACCTAAAAGCCGCCTTACAGATGGAACAGTTGAAACGTTTCTCTTTGGTGTGGATTCTGATGTGCTTCACTAAATTGGTTTTGACCTTAAAAGCTGCCTGGCAAACGAAGCAGGTAAAGGGATTCTCTCCTGTGTGGGTTCTCATGTGTAGGACTAAATTGTGTTTGGATGTAAAATCGGCTTTACAAACAGAGCAACTGAACGTCTTTCTTATGTGAGTTTTTGTGTGTTCCACCAAATCCTGCTTCCATGTGAACGCTTCGTCACAGATGGAGCAGCTGAACGGTTTCTCTCCTGTGTGAGATCTCGAGTGACGGGTTAGGTGTTTCTTTCTGCTGAAGCTTTGGCCGCAGACGGCGCAGCTGAACGGTTTCTCCCCTGTGTGGATTCTCCTGTGTTGCACAAAAGAGTGTTTCCGTGTAAAAGCTGCGTCACACACAGAGCAGCTGAAACGTTTCTCCCCTGTATGGATCGTCATGTGTTGGACTAAATTGTGCTTGGATATAAAATCTTCCTTACAAGCAGAGCAGCTGAACGTCTCGGTTGTGTGTATTTTTGCGTGCTCCACCAGATCATGCTTCCATGTAAAAGCGTTGGTGCAGACAGGGCAGCTGTATGGTTTTCCTCCGGTGTGAGATCTCACGTGACGGGTTAAACCTTCCCGTCTCCTGAAGCTTCGGCCGCAGATCGAGCAGCTGAAGGGTTTTTCTCCCGTGTGGATTCTCATGTGCTGCACAAAGGAGTGTTTCCATGTGAACGCTGCTTTGCAGACAGAACAGCTGAAAGGTTTTTCTCCTGTGTGGATTCTCATATGTTTTAACAAACGTGACCTATATTCAAACGATTTACTACAGTCAGTGCATTTATGTAACTTTGCATTAGTATCAAATCTTGCACTATCTGCAGGAACTTTACTGAGGTTCACAGAGTTTAAACTGGACAGAGGCTCGCTGTTGTCCTCCCAGTTTCCATCACTGACGTCGGTCTCAGAAGACTCTGAAGTCTTGTCTTCAGTATCTGACTCTGAACCTTGATCTGCTTCTCCCACAGACTCTTTGTTTTCCTCCCTCTGGCTGCAATTAAGCTGTGAAGACTGAGGTTTCTCCTAATTCTCTTCACCCTTTATGAGGACTGGGCTGAATGGAAACTCTGTGATATCGGCCTCCTCCAGTTCTTCTTTGATGTCAGGGTGTTTTACATCCTCATGGTCCAGACTGGAACTTGAGTGCTGCTGCTCAGGAGGAATCTCCTTTTTGACTGCCAACAGCTGCTGGACATCTGCAGGAAACACAAATTGTCACAATTTAGTGTGACAATCCAAATTCGCTGTTATACATCTTTATTAATATTTAGTCTGAATGGGCTGTTGTACTCATTCATGATAAAGAGCACCTGGAAAACAGCAAATGACTTACACTCACTAGTCAATCAATCAATCAATCAAGCTTCATTTCTACATAACTTTTCATAAAAACATACTGTGGCACAAAATGCTTTACAAAATTAAAATACAGAGTAATTGTCTCAGACATTCAGTTATACACTCACAAACACACGTATATACACGAACGCACACAAATACATATTTAAGTACAATGGAGTTATGATCATGACAGCGATAGTCAGGATTTATTGTGATGATTTATTGTTTTATTGTATTCATGGTACATAACATATATACGTATATGTATTTGATGTGTATGTATTTATTACCAAAGCATTTTTTGTGCAGTGGAACCACTAGGTAAAAGGGGTTTAAGACTGAAGAACCACCATTGCTGCTCGCCTACTGGACAGTGTTAGGAGTTTGAGCCTCATCAAAACAGTTAACAATGACCCATAATCCACAGTTTATGTTAGATTTCAGGTTGTGGGGAAAAACTTCCAGCTCAACAACAACTCATATTCACAATGTTTAAAATAAATTATGATTATTCACATTTTTAGAGAGCTATTATTAGACAATGTTTCTGACACAACTTCATAAAAAAAGAGTGGGTATGTGTGTCCAAACCTTTGACTGACCCTGTACACTAGGAGCATGCATACATGAAGAGTTTTTTTTTTTTTTTAAACCTAATTTAGCAAAACAAATAATGAAAACAATGCTTAGGATGAGGTTAAATAATACTAAGATATGTCCAGCAGATGGAGCTCAGGCTCCTTCGTTTCCAACAATGACAAAAGGAAAGTGCTGCAGTCAGCTGAGAAAACAGCAGAGGTAAGGTGGAGCTGAAATATTAACCATCAAATGCTTACTAGTTATTAAAATAGATGCTTGAAAGGTAGCACTCATGCCATTATTTTCTCTTTTTTTTAAAAAAAACTGCATAAATAATAAACATGAAACTCGAGTCTAAACGTTACTGTTATAAGTTTTACTTTCCTGCATCACACCTGTTTAGATCTAGTTCTTTGCTTTTGCCTTATTTAGCCTGGCGATATTGAAAATATCGTTCCAAATTTGACACTAATAATTCCAGATTCAGATCAGAGTCAGTATAATTAGTAATATTAAAAAACATTGTAGGGTTTCATTTCATTTCAGCTAAAAAAATAAAATCATAATGAAAAGCCTTCTATTAATAATTTAGTTATCAGTTTTTTATGGAACTTGCAAAAAACATATAATTACAATATTATTTAAAGCTCAATGGTCTCTTTTTAATTGGAAGGACCCTCTTGATTTTAGCTGTACAATACTAGTAAAATATGCAATATCCATTTTCTTGTAGACTTTTTCCAAAAATTCCTCTTCAGGCTGGATCAGATGCACCTTTACTGCAGAGTTCAGATCAAGCCAGCATCAAGGAACTTGTCAATCAAAGCAAATGAAGTGAGATCTTTACTCAACTGATGCAAAACACCAGCCTACTGTGATCACATAGCAATGCAGGATTAAACTACCACTATTGCCATATTTGTATAAAACTAGGAAGAACACTGGCAACTTAATGAGAACTTTTGTGAGGATCTCTTGAACACTTATCACCAGAATTGGCTGTACTTCCTGAGGAGGATGTGAAAGTTTAGTATGTCTATTAAAATCCTCAGATACCTCAACAGCTGTACCGCTGACAGCACACTGATCACAAGGACTCCAGTACCCTCTCTACAGAGCACCTCCCAGTTCACAGGAGAGCTGCCTCCATCCTCAGGCCCTTCAGCATGGATATTTTACCCAGCCACCAGACTCCAGAGCATCTCTTCTGAGCATAAATTACCTAAAATATCTCAGGGATAAACTGCCCTGCTCCGTTAAGATTTCTAGTGTTCTCATTTATTGCACAGACAGCTGTTGTTGCACATTCATATTTTTGCATTTTGTATTATTACACAATGCAATAAGATTTTGCTGTTACGATAATAGTTCACGGACATAATAAATGTCTCTTTTTAAGATAAAAGGAGAAGATTAAATTGATATGCTCACCACCCAGCTGAGGGAACAGCTGTTCTCCTGGCTCCTCCAACACAGTCAGCCGTCTGCTCAACTCTCTCACCGTCTGGGTTTCAGACATTTTCACACAGCAGCAATTGTTCTCAAATTCAGTTATCTAAATAGGTTTCTCTCCATCAAACTGACGCCGTGACTCGACGTGTTGATGACTTTCTGCGCCTCTGACTAGCATGCTAGGCTAACGGTGATAGCTCTGCAGACTATTACTAAACTACAGACTCCATAAACACTGAGGTGCTACAGTACGTAGAGCAAGATACGCGGTTTCTATCACACAGGTGGTAAAACACAACGAAATAAAGATGCTGGGTTGTGTTTTCATAGCTGCAGCTGCAACAATAAATTCACTTGTTGTGGTCAGAGATGGTCTGATCAGCCTTCAGTGTAAGAGCTGCGTTACTCACTTGTTGTACTGACATTTTCTACTTTTTAAATTCGATGTAATATACATATTCAATACACATTTATGTACTTTTTGTGGTAGCAGTTTGAGTACTTTTTGGTCACTGTAAAGATGAAATACAAATAAAATTTGGTTTTGCACAAGCAGACACATTTTGTTCAAACATTATTATATCATTTTGTGACATTAAATGCCTGCTGGCAGTCACTTTATAGGGCTCTGGCTGTGCTCCTCCTGTTCCTCCCTGCACAAAAGGAGCAGATTGTGGTCCTCCTACAGACCTGCCCCATGGCCCCATGTCTCTTGGTATCTCCTCCATGCTTTTGACACGGTACTGCTGGGAGACACAGCAGACCATCTGACCACAGCATGAACTGATGTGCCATCCTGGATGAGCTGCACTACCTGACCAACTTCTGGTTGTTTCACTGCCTCATGTTACCTCAAGTAATGAGGACGCTGACAAAATAAAACGTGACCAAAAGTCAGAGAATGAAGGCAGAGAAATGGTCAGTGGCCACATAGTGCAGGGCCATAGCATTATATCTTTATAGGGGCTGTCTGTTAAAACATCAGGTGAAACTGATTTACAATCAGTGTTACTTCCTAACTTAGTATTTCTGAAACTGGGGTTCATTAAATCATTCCAGAGGGCTATAAATTATAAAATAAAAATACATAGACTACATTCATCAAATAAATTTGGGAACTGTATCAGGGCTGTCAAAATGAAACTATATATAAAGAGATAAACCTAAAATAGCACCTTAGTTTTCAACACATTAAATCATAGAGTTAGAACTCTATATTTGATAAAATCTGAATTTGGCATGCAGGTGCTTTGTATTAGTGAACGAAATCCACTAAAAACAAACTTGTTGCTTCTTATTTGTGAAGATTATGAAAATTTGCAAGCCTTATATTTAGAGAAGGCTTCAGGGTGCCCTTTCATAAAGTAATCAGTTGTCACATGACATCATTAAGTCTAATTAAACATGCACATCAGACACATAGTGGCTCCAAAAACATAAGAGATATGAAGGATGTAGTTGAAGATGGAAGGCTCCTGCTTCAACACAAAAATCACAAAAGATGGGTAGTGGTCATTATCCTTCAAATAAGATTCTCCATTCTCTGAATGCATGGTAATTATTTTATTTCAAACCCAAGCGTACACCCAAAGCATTTAATTGCCAGAAAACATGTTGGAGCATGACGGTGACATTGTTAAAAAAAAAGTTAAACAGGTTCAACAAAATGTAAAAGACTGAAAGATTAAGTAGGTTAAAATAAAATCAGCAGGAACTATAAGGCATATTATAATGCTATTTATCAGTAACTGGCAAAATAAATGAAACCTCAAAGATACAGCAGCAGTTAAAAGTTTGGAGACTCTCTCTCAATAAATCCCATGTAATGTGCCCTGATTTTGTATATTTCCAAAACAAAACTTGACATGGTTTGAAAATGTTCAATTAATTAACTTTACTGAAAAAAAGAGTAAGAGAGATTTTCAGGGCTTTGGTTATTAGTTTTAACACTACACAATACTTCGGACATTAAATCTAATTGAAATTTCTCATTAAAAATACAATTGCACATGGCCATAGTATTGCTTTTAAATTCTCTCAAGAAAAGTCCAATGATTTTCAACTCTGATCACTACTTTTGGTTTTTCTCAGAGGTGCCTGAGGCTCTTTTCCTGATGTCCATAACTGATGTGTGTCCCTGAAGACACTGAGGTCTTCTCTTCAGCATCTCATTCTAAATACGGAGCTGGATCTTATTGTAGTTGTACCACAACGTCAGTCTGAATGCCATGAACCTCTTTGATCTTTGTCATCATCTTCACTCTTCACAAAGGCAGGACTTTCTGCAAACTCTGTGAAATCAGCTTCCACACGTTCTTCTTTGATGTGAGGTAGTTTTAGGTCTGCCTGGGACATACTGGCTGGTTTAATGGAGTGTTGTCCATACCCGCAGCTGCTACTGGGAGGTTGGGCAAGTAACTGCCTCATTAGGGAAAGGCTTTCCTGGATAATGTTTGTAATGTTGGCAACATTCCTATTTATCTGCTGCATGTTGTCTGTGTTGCGTCTGGCCGATTCCTGCATTAGCTCCAGCATCTTCTTCTTTATTCTTAGGTCTTCCTGCACTGCAGGATCAGCTGAAAGTTTACTCTTCGGCCGGTCACTTCTGTGGCTGATTAGTTTTGCCTTGAACAAACAAGAGCAAGAGTCACAGTATTATATTTCAAACCAAGTTAAGACCAAAAGTATGCTGTGAATGGCAGAATCATACACACTTTCAGGACAGGGCAACAAAACTTTTAACAGAGACAACTGAAAAAAAGCGACTTCAAGTAAACTTAGCCGATTCATTAGGCAGAAATCTAACACACGAATTCTAACATATATACTACAGGTTCGCAAATTTATGGGGCTGATTACTCTTAATAAAAGAGTGTGTGTGCATGTGTTTGTTTGTGGTTGGGGGTGTGATCTGAATTAGGGCTGGGCAATACATCGAGATTTTTAAATATATCGAGACTTTATCACACGAGATATAAAATTAGGCAATATCGTTACATTGGGTTATCTTGTTTTGAGTTAAAAAATATCTCTATTTTTTAGCTTTTTGCACAATTGTGTTTTTGTTATAGCTATTGAAAAGTATTTTACAAATCTACTTTAATTTTAGTCATATATTTTAATGCACATGTGCTTCTGATTCTTAATAAAAGTACATTTAGCACTGTACATT
Source organism: Craterocephalus amniculus (assembly GCA_036024015.1). Classification (NCBI taxonomy): domain Eukaryota; kingdom Metazoa; phylum Chordata; class Actinopteri; order Atheriniformes; family Atherinidae; genus Craterocephalus; species Craterocephalus amniculus. The sequence goes on from JAVQJG010277218.1 coordinate 9,111, forward strand.
TGAACCGTCTCTTTGGTTGCTCGACCAATAATTACATCGAAATATATATCATAAATTAGGATTAAGGGGGAAAAAATCGAAATATGAAATTTGGTATATATTGCTTACCACTAATCTGAATGAAAGTGCTAGGCCTATATTATAGCAATAATAGCGCGCCTCTTGAGCGTAAATTAATTGACCTACCTGGAGCAAATCCCTCTGCTGCTTTACAACCGGAGGTGACACACTGTCGCGGGTCGATGGATGAATCAGTGGAAACGCCTTGGCAACGCCGACTCCCAGTTTTCACCGCCTGCTTGAACTTGCTTCGGATGTTTTTAACTTTGGCGGTGATCTGGGATTTTGTTATGGAGTTAGCTTCGTGAGGGAAATCCTTGTCGGTCGGATGCTTCGGATACTGCCCCTTAAGTCGCTATATTTGGCCTGGCAGGACTCCCAGTTTACATTCTCCTGCAGTTTGGTCCTCTTATAGTCCAGTGTGATCCGAAGCAGAAGCTCTACTTCGTCAGTCCAAACAAAAACCTCCTTTTTAGGTGGATTGCCCGCCATCTTTTTCCTCACGAGGGTTTTTCCTCCTCCTCTTCCTCTGCTTGGTGTTTAAAAAATCCTCGTGTGTTTTGTTTACATCGCATGAGTAATGCGCAAGCTCCAGTGTCTTATTCTATCTATGGCAGCCTTACAGCGCCACCTACAGGCTTGGCATATGAACTACATCAACATCTGGACTAGTTCTGCTGAGAAGAATGATGCTCCTTTCTGATCACCAACAGCTGGATGTCGATGGGAAACAAAATAGTGACATGTAAAACTATTTAAATCTCACCACAAAATTGTTGTTGTTGTTGGCTGTCTAGATCTGACAATTACAACTGTTATAGACGCACCTTTGCAGAAATTAAAACAATCTTCTTTCAGATGCAGCTATGTTTGAACAAAATGTAAAACATAAAATAAAAAAATTAATTGTCTGTAAAACCCTTTACAATTGTTGAAAAAAAGTTGCAAACATTTTGGTTTTTGGGGAAAATAAGTAATTAGTTCCACTTTGACTCTGTGGTTGTTGGGAGTTTGACTTAAGCTGTGATAAGTAATGATTGCAATAAAATCAGACTGAGACCACAAAACTCACCTTATTCGTGTCGATGTTCCATAGTTCAGAGTGCAACATAATAATCACATTGACTCATATTACTAACCCACTAAAGATTAAAATGTTGCTTGATGCAGAAACATCTGTTTTGCAATCAGCCAGATAATATCTGGTTCTGAGCAGAGCATGTGGGACAGTTTTCAGACTCCACCTGGAATTTCACATCACCTGTATACAACAGTCCAGCTTTCTCAGTTATCATATGACTGATGACAATCCAGACACAGTACTGATTCATCTGTTGTCCTTTTCATAGATTTGCATTCCCTTTGTTTTTCACCAGTCTTTTAAACCTTTAAGAAGAATCTTGTATAGCAAGCTGGACATTTTTATATCAAAAGTTGTCTTAGTTGCTTTAGTTTCACAGGGTCTATAAACTAAAACACGGCTCGGTGTTTTGTGAGTTGATTATAGGTTGTTACCAGGTGAAATGGCGGTTTGTGTGGTACTACTTAATGTCCAAGATAAATTATTCTATTTGTTTTAATGTTTTATCAAACAAAAAGAAAAAACATTTGACAATAAAGACACATTAAATAAAACATTTTCAAAAAAGTAGTTTTCAACAGGGTTACAAATAGAACAGCCACTTTTTTTTACTCCTTCCAGTGCATTGAATGTTTAAGTCCACCGAGAGATAATTTTCACAACAGATAAACAATCACAAGCACAAACATCAGAACACGAAGCTCAAATTTTTTCATTTTCTTAAACCTAAAAACAGATCAGACCTTCCATCTGCTGCTCAAACTGGCCCTCTTACCTGTTAAACAGTAATATAAACCATATGGTGTTCCAGTATGCAACTTTTCATCAACATGATTTAATAAAACAGCCAAAATTACACAGAACAGACTCCTGTGGTTGCTGAATTGTGACCATTATGCCATTTTAAAACCTGTTTATTTTCATTCAATAAGACAATAAATAAATATGTAATTACTTAAGGGTTTTGGTAACAGATTCTATTAATAAAAGCAAATAAAATTATAAGTTTTTAGTGTAATCATATTCACTGATGTGCTGATTCTGACAAGGCGGAAGTTCACACTTGGTTTAACTCGCTGCAGATTCTCGGACAGTGCTGCTGATGTGCTTTGGCTATAGACATTCGACTAAATTTTTTGTCACATGTACTGCAACCAAAAGGCTTCTCCCCAGTGTGTGTTCTCATGTGCTGCACTAAAGTGTATTTCCTTTGAAAAGCCGCTTCACAGACAGAGCAGCTGAAAGGTCTTTCTCCTTTGTGACATCTTATGTGGCAAGTCAAATACGCCACCTTGCTGAAGCTTCGACCGCAGATCGTGCAGCTGTACGGCTTTTTACCACTGTGAATTCTCGAGTGTTCCACGAAATCCTGTTTGCGCCTGAAAGCTGCTGAACAAACGGTGCAGCTGAAAGGTTTTTCTCCCGTGTGGATTCGTATGTGCTCCACATAAGCATTTTTCCATTTGAAAGTTGCCGCACAGAAGCCGCAGCTGAAAGGTTTTTCTCCGGTGTGACATCTCATGTGGTGAGTTAGGCATTCTTTCCTCCTGAAGCATCGTCCACAGACGGAGCAACAGAAAGGTTTCGTGTCGCTGTGAATTAATGCGTGCTGAATTAAAACTCGTTTTGTTTTGAATGCTGCCTTGCAAAAGGAGCAGCTGAAAGGAAGTTCTACCGTGTGGGTTTTCTTGTGCCTTAAGAGATTCGCCCTGCGGGTGAATGTTTTAAAACATTCGTTGCAGCTGTGCAACTTCTTACTGTCGCATTTGTCCCCTGCAGTAACTTCTCTATCTTTTAAACCTGGCTGAGCTTCACTGCTCTCTTCCCAGTTTCCATCACTGATGTCAGTGTCTGAAGATTTGTCCTCCGATTCTGGTTCTCCATAAGAGTCTCTGTTCGCCTCAACCCAACTGTGATGAAGTTGTGAGGACTGAGGTATCTCTTCCTCATCCTCCCTTTTCACAGAGACAGGTGTGATTGTCAAATCTGTGATATCAGTTTCTTCTTCTTCCTCTTTAATGTGTAATTTTGGGTCATCCTTGTCCAGACTGGAGGTCCAGTTCTGCTGATCAGGAAAAAACTCCTCTTTGATCACCAGCAGCTTCTGGACATCTACAGGGGAGACAAATAAAGATATAGTAAACTATCATTGAAAATCTTTTTTTTTTTTGCCAGCACTGATTATACCGAAAACTACTTTTATTAAGCCTGAATTTTAGAATACGAATGCGTAAACCTGATTCTGGCCAAAACATACCTATATATTTAGATACAGTGTCTCTCCTTCATGATGAAAAAGTATCAAAAGGCTGCCTGTAAAATGATCTCAATTTACTATTTCTATAATGACACAGTGGCTCTGTAATTAAAAACACATCACAGGGTACTAGACAGCAGTACAGTATTCACATAGATATTTAGTGTAATCTACACACAACTAATGCAGTTCTTTATAAGTCTGACATGGAATTACATGATGACAGGAGGCACCGTAGCATCATACAAAATGGACAAGGGTGTGTAAAGATTAGTTAATACAAAAAGTTTTATCAATAGATCAGATTAAGCATAAATTAGAAAATCATTAATTGCAGACAAATACTGGCTATTTTTCGCTATGGCAGTTTAAAAACCTCATTGAGGTCAGGGATCATATCTATAAAGGTGTTAATCATGCACAAGTTCAGCTGCAGCTTTAATGTCAGAAACATAAATAAACATGAAAGGTTACCACGTAGCTGAGAGAGCAGCCTTTCTCCAGCTGGGCTGTCAGGAGCTCTCAGCATCTGAACTTTGGACATTTTCCCACAATCAGAGCAGAATATTAGGCTAATATTTTCTACACAAGGAGTCTGTCCTCCATCAGCAGTGTTGCTGTTGTTCAGTCCTCGTCATTTGCCTGCAACTAGCATGCTAAGCTAACGTCAGCAGCTTGACAACGACGAGTCATAAAACTGAATAACTAATTAAATGATGAACAGTCATTACAAACACTTCTCTACGACACCTTGAGACCAGACTTAACACTGGGTGTAAACAGTGACAGAAGAAGGATGTGGACTGTTTACATAGCTGCTGTTGCTGGTGGGAGGAGAAAATCACTTCCGCTGGCGATGTTGTGACTTCCGCTTTCAAAATATGAGCATTGTGACTGTAAAAAACCTTAAAAAACTGCAACAACAGACTGAGCAGCTAAAGGGTTTGTCATCACTGTGCGTTCTCATGTGTTTCGCTAAGGCTTGTTTCCATATAAAAGCAGCCTTACAAAGCAAGCAGCTGAAGGGTTTTTCTCCTGTGTGGATTCTCTGGTGTCTTAATAAATACGCCCTTAGGCTGAAAGTTTCACCACATTCGGTGCAGATGTGTAACTTTTTACCGCTCTCACATCTACCACTTGCAAATTCTTGATTATTTTTCGCAGAGTTTACGTCTGACTGAGGTTCACGGCTTTCTTCCCAGTTTCCTTCACTGATGTCCGTCTTTGAAGACTCTGAAATATCATCTTCAGCATCTGATTCTAAATGCTGATCTGCATCTGGTTCTCCCACAAGGTCTTTGTTCTCCTGAGTCTGGCTGTGGTTCAGCTCTGAGGACTGAGGTTTCTCCTCATCTTCTTCATTCTTCAAAGTGACGGGGCTGAATGTGAGCTTGCTGATTTCAGCCTCATCCTGTTCTTCTTTCACATGTGGGGGCTTCAGGTCCTCCTGGTCCGGATTCTGACTTGAGTTGTGCTGCTCAGGAGAAAACTCCTTTTTCACCACTGACAGCTGCTGGACATCTGCAAGAGATGGAAAGACAGACATGTAATTTATCTTCTACTTTTATCCAAAAGAAATGCAGTCACAAAACAAAACTGATGAATATTTACAGGTTCACATCCCTTCATAACTTGCAATGTTTTTCACTTATCATTCAGGAAGGGTGACAATGCATACCAGTATTTATGATTCATGCATGAATGATGGTGCAGTAAGTCTTGAATAACATTTTCCAACATGTTCTAACACCATTTATTATATGACTGCAGACGAGACAATATTTACTTTATAATTATTGATATTTATCCATCAATGTTGAGTGTGCCAGTATGGTGAAAAGAAAATATAAATGCTACCGGGGGCAACCTACCCAATTCCAATTCAAAATGTTATATAAAAGCAACCAGGGGAAAATACACTAAAATAAGACAAACAGAAAGCACTGTACTATTTTGACCAAAATCCAAAATCTCAAGAGAATGTGAAATAAGGAAGAATTCAGGAGGACTTGCAAACAGGAACACACACCTATGGAAGTTCACAGTATCCCTGCAGCATCAGCAGTGTGACTTTTTTGCCACAACATTTTATTATAGCAAGAGAGCAGCCTAATATATGGTTTTACTAGGGCCACAGGGCCCAGGAAACTAAACAGCTGAGCAGAACTGTTAAGATGGCTATAGAAACCATAGGTGCCCCAGTTTATGGCAGCATCATATATCATCAATGTCGCATCTGCAGAGCTATTTCCACTCTATGGACCAGCTTCAACATCTGGGAGAAAATTAAGTAGCAGCAAGGAACTGATTAGTTTCTACCCACAGCCTGCCCAGCTCATTGGCAAATGATGTCCTCTTCCCCACATAAAGCACACCCCTCCCTCCATCTCTGATCGCTAACAGCTGGTCTGAGCAGGCACAAAACACCTTTTTCACATTTTCAACATACATGTATATTTGCACACCTTAACTATTGTGTTGCCTGTCATTCAAGATGACTAACCAGTGATATTCATGCTCATTAATGTTTGATAAGATATAATGGAGGCAAGTTTTCTATTTCCTTCTTCTTTTTTGTACATCTATTAACTTTATTTCAAAGTAAGTCCCCACTGAACATCATTTATGGTGAAAATATCACTTTTGAAACCATAAAACCAAACATGGTTTCTGCAGGGGGGCTAAGGCTCTTTAGAATTGCATGAAGGGTATCATCAATGTAATATAGGTAAGAAACCACTGTTACAGAGGAAAATAGGGGGAGGGGGGTATTTTTTTTCTATTAATGTTTTTATAGAATAAACTCTGGAATTGGTTTGTGGCATGTAACCAAGATGTAATGCTGGGTCAGTGCTGAAGTTCTCATGGGTTTTGGATGTCAATAGAAAATACAACCAGAAGGATTTGGGAGTTGTAGCATCAGGTCTGCAAATAAATGTCATTATCCCTCTGTCAATGTGGGTAGCCTCCATGCTGTGTGAGGGTTGAAACCTCCTTTTGCATGGACTTTGTGCTGCAAAGTTGCAAAGAAATGCATTTATTGAGCAAATCTTGTACTGTCTGGCGGGTCAGTTAAGGAATGGCTGTGTTACTAACTTTGTGGTTAACCATTTTTCTCTTCCTTTAAAAGAAATGGGATAAAAACAAATAGACAAATAGGGAAGCAAACTACAACCATCCACAAAACAGAAGGCCAAGTATGGACAAGGCCTCAATTTCATACAGTCCAGCTTGGTAAGCTTGACAAAACTGTGATAGAACTATATCAAACATTACACCAGTGGAGAGCTGCACCCTAAGAGTACTAACTTCTGGGTCTGTAGCAGATGTACAAAGCTCCTCTTCAGTTTGTTTTTCTAACATGTCTTTTTACGTTAAAACATGGTCTCCACCTGCTATCTGCTGACAAAAACGTGCTACAACAAGAACAATCGGACATCATCACTTGATTAGTCTCTGTTTTCATTTCTCAACATCACATCCATGTTGTGGAGGGCAGATAAAAGGATAAAAATCTGAGAAGCAAATCTGTTGCTATTTTAAGTGCAGAGTTGTTATTCTAATATGCAAAACAATAAAGAACGACCCGATTCAGGGTAATTCTGGACCAACTGCCTTAATGTCTAATACTTGCAAGAGTATGGAGAAAGGATTAATGAAATACTAATGCATTTCAGTAGAGGATATTTGGCTAATTACCAGAGTGCATTCAGCAGAGAAAATAAAAACATAAGGGAAGTCCAAGTTTCCAATGAGGAAAATGCAGTGTGGTTCTTTGACAAAAAAGGGGGCTTATGATATGATGTGGAGGGAAGGTCTATTTATAAAATGCAAGAAAATGGATGCCAGTGGGACAAATGCAATGTGCCCAACTGAGAAGTGAACATTCCTTACTGGAAAGGAGGGGCAAGGACAAGGAGAGAGTTGTGATTCAAGTTCTATGTAAAGCAGACAATTCTTGTAGTTACCTCGACATTTATACAAACACGGGCAAGAATCTATCTTACTGGAGTAGAAGACCTTGTGCCAGAAACCAGACTGCAAGTGTGAAAGAGATTAAATGATGGATTACTTCAAACAGCGGAGATCCTAACATTACCATTTAGAATGGTGGATAGAGAACACAAGAATTTTAAGATCACTTATCTGCTCTGACTAAAGTTAATCTTTAGCCAGTTTCTCAGAATACAAACCAGATATATTAATAGACATCCAGCAAACACTGAACAAAATTCACATGATGGAATCAGTGGAGACATTTCTTTGGGTGTCAACTTATTTTGGGGTAAGAGGGAATGGATGGGTTGCTAAGGAGTGGTCAAATGAACAAAATGCTGATTTGACAGTTATCTATGGTAAAAATAACAAATAAAACTAGAACTGCAAGCAGTTATGTAGGGGTCCAAGCCCCCCCGTGCACCGCCTCCCCATGCACCGCCCCCCTCAAGCCACCGCCATTTCGGAATGTCCCAGTGCGCCCCTCCGTCCGC
>JAVQJG010277231.1:0-13375 GCA_036024015.1 Craterocephalus amniculus
GATATAAAATATTTTCTGATGGAGTTTGAGTTGCGCCACAACTGTCTGGGTGAGTAAATGATCATATAGCATGCTACAACATAGGTACAGGTTGAAAAATACCGAACTTCCCCTTTAAGAGGTCAGATTATTTAAATTTTTTCTAATTATTCAAATCATGTGAAACTGTTGGATTATTGACATTTTCAGTGAAGTGGTTGGAAATCCTCCTAAAGCACTGGACTTGTGTCCATTGTAATGTCTATAAGCACATGTCAGGGACAACTGTTGGCAGCTGTTGTGGTGTTTAGAAGTCTGTTAAGACTCCATATTATATATATCAAATAGCTTGTCTCTATAATCCTTCAAAACCTTCTCTCCATTGTTTGCATCCCAAGTCAAAACCTGATGCAACATATTGGATGGACATGTTGGAGGTCATCTTATGTCTTAATGGTTGACAGGGCACATGCAACGATAGCCTTAATGGGGTGCAAACACTAAAAGTTGCATTTTTCCTGCTGTTTTTAAACCTGATACCAGATTCTTTACGCAAATTCTTTAACTTTATAGACTAATAAGTATGTTTGAACTCCTTTCTGATCTCTGTAAAGTTTTGTTTTCACTCCTAACCTGGAATAAGCTGAACTTTGTGACAAAAATTCAAAGAGTAAGAAATTCAAACAAACAAAAGAGCTCCGAGACCAATGTTCGCGACTCCTGCTGTTTGATCATTTCATAAAGTTGATCCGAGTCTCCAAAACTCTGTGAGTTCTTTCTTTGCTCAAACCCCAACTCCCCGCCATCATTCGGTTCTGCTTGGTAGTCTTTGTTCGATTCTGCTGATAAAACCAAACTAACACACGACAGTAATCACATAAACTCCTCAGGATCTTCTCCTGCTAATCTCAGAACATGACAGGGTTTTATATTAAATATAAGCTTGCTTGAGGTAAAAAAAAAACAAGACCATTGAGTGAAAAGCCAAAGTGTCAGCAGAGTAAAAGATAACTTGACAGTTAAAATAGGTGTGGCTGGAGTAAAGGCCTGTGTCTACGTTACAATGGCACATTCTTGAGACCAGAGTTTGATCAAACAGGCCTTAGGTGATGTATTTATAAACAAAGACAGATTACTGCATTCTAAAAAGCCATAAACACATGAGCTGGGATGGGATCTTTACTGGCGTCACATAAGACAGTGTAGAAAATCACACGACGTGTCTTGAGTTCCTGCATCAGGATCTCTATTCTTAGAAGCTTCATACTCAATCAGCACAGACTGCGTGTCAAGAAGCTCATTTCGTAATAAGCTATATTTCTGTCTTAAACGGGATAAATCTTTTATGTAAGCTCCACAGCCACAGAGACAAAGAGTGAAACATGTCTTTGAGCTTTCAGTTGATTTTTTTTTCAAGCCAGTTACAAAAAGTTGCAAAGTTGCACTTACCACCAGGCAGGCTGATTGGTCCGCAGCCGTGCCCCTCCACATAGTTCTCGGCAGTGATTGTGATGTGCTTCTTGCACAGCCTCCACAGGCCAAAGTGGGCAGCCTCGCAGGTTTGGTTGACCTTCTCCACCCGTGGGCTCAGCACTGCCCAGTGATCCGTCACCACCGCTGTGAACATGCAAGCCATACCCACCAGCAACACAAAGATGGCAATCTTTATCTTCGTGCGCTTGTGCATTTTTCCAGGTGGTGTGATTCCTGCTCAGAGAATATTCTTCGCCTGATGGTATGAATCAGAACCTGTAGGCTGTTCAGTGTGGACACACTGGTGTGTGTCTCAGAGGCTTCTTCCCTCGCAGCAAGTCTTCCAGAAAGCCCTCTCCTTTTTCTCTCTCCACCCAAGACCAGTCTTCTCTCACCCCGCCACAAATCTGTGCTTCTGGTTCGAGAGGAAGGGGGCCAGACTGCACTGTCCTACTTTCGAGTCCCTCTTTCCCCGTACACCATTAGCTGCTGCACTTCGGAGGGGCTGCAGGCTCAGATAGTCAGCTGTTGAGGTAGATCAGGGAAGTTGTTGACCAAACCGTCTACCATGGCGGGTAATGGGTGTGTTTCTTGGGGTGTTGCATGCTATAAATGAGACTGGTGAGTCAAGTTGTCAGGCTTCTCTCTTATCCAGTTACAGCAGCAGCGTATTGAGATTCAGAACGTGCCATATGAAGCGTACCAACATAAACAGTTTTCCCTCCTTTGCAATACATGCAAACTTCCAAACTGTTATTTTAGCCATGTGAGAATAGCTTCCCCTGCTTCTAGTTTCCATTTATGCACACCCTGTCTCTCCCCAACACCGCATTTGTGTGGATATGACTCTATAAACTATTTAGAAGAAGAAAGTGGATGTGTTTATAATGAGCCGCAGCAACAGTTAAGCAGCCAACGGGACAGTTTCCTTGATGGAGGTAAACTGCTGTTAGTCATTTCTGTCAGAAAATCACACTTAGGGTCACATTTATAGGTTAGTTCATATCAAAATAAAATGTCCTCACTGTTCCTTTTTAATGCTCCCTTGATCACATCATGCAGTTATTACGATAAACTCAATCACAGAACATAACTGGGATACGGCTGTCGGATAAAACCAGGAAAAATAGACAGGAACTAAAAGAAGACCAACAAAGGTGTTCTCATCCCTTTGATAACTCCCCTGCTGTAAATTATGTTGTGGCACAATCTTTAAAAAAAAAGAAAAAAAGAGCTGGCCCACTTTTTTTGTCTCTTTATAAGAATGGTGTCCCACTTCCTTATGGCTCGACCAGTGAAAGTCAAAAAGTTGCAAAGAGAAGCCTCCAGAGATCACTGCAAACCAGAGAAAATCTCACCAGCCTAAATGTTCTGCTTTATCTCACCTGCTCACTCACAGTCATCAGTGTTTCAGATTTTCTCTGACATCTGCTGTTTGGTAAATTTAGCTGATATTTCTAGCAGTAATAGTTGTCTTTCATTTGCTATTTTATTCATTTAGATATGGAACATGTGGGCTCCACTTTTTTGCATGACATCACAAACAAAATCACAGGGCTTATAAGCAGAAACTGACTTTGTGAAGGTGTTTGGACCCAAAGTGACCGCTATAATGTCTGTACACATCCATCTGAGTGCTCCTGAGAAGCTTGAGGGTATTTGTCTAAAAACTACAGCAGGTATTCATCTCTGCTTAAGATTCCAAATGATTCAATGTCAAAATGTTCAAAAGCAGTTTGATGGATGTTTGTTTTGCTTCAAGGACTCGATTGCAAAGCCAAGCTTAACTTACACCTTGCTGTATGAAATATGTGTCAAGTTCTCAACAGAAAGACAGTATTTGTCTTTTTATCATCTTTTTATGACTTTAAAAACTTTCAGTGTTATTATTATTTCTGTCAGCATCCAGAGCTCTTAAGCCTCCAACCTCAGCATCAGTTTTAGTGAGGGGTGTATGAATCATTTGGTGTGCTTCTCATTCTGCTACCTATTTATAGAAAACAAGACTTTACATTGGTGCTTGCATTGGATTAGGGTCTTGCTTCCTCCCTCCTGCCTTTACATTTTCTGTTTTTCTTTCATTTTTGGGCATTAAATGTCAGGGATTTAAATAGCCAGCGAGTCTAGTTTCTACTGGGCGCATATCAGAGTTTTTGATCAGTCGAAATGAATGTTGGAAAACATTCAGGAAACGTTTCAGTACTACGATGAATCTTATAAAACGTTTATTCAAACAAACCTTCCTGAGCCATTTATGTAATCCTAAAATCATGTTTACTTTCCCATCGTCTTTTAACATTTGATTCTCAGACACTGAGTATTATTAGACACAGAAATAAAGGAAATGCTAAGAAAACTAATATACTGATGTGCTAATTGTTTCCTTGTGGCACCACCCAAAAACTGTGTTTGGTAATGATGAATTATAAAAAAATCTGTACATGCTTGTTTGTCTCTGTATTTGTCTGAAAAATGATGACATGCACTCAGTCCTCAGCCTTGTGACTGATTTAATCTGTAATCACTACTGGAGCCTGTTCCAGGAAGGAGGCTCAGCTAACTCTGAGCTTAGAAAGAAACTTTGGGTTAACTCACTCTGAGCTGAGCAACTCTGAGTTTTTGGCTCCAGAACAGCTGCTTTTAGCTGGTTCAATCAACTCTGAGTGAGTGTTCTCATCGCAGGAACCAGAACTAAAAGCCATTTTCAATGGACACCTTGATTCACCATGGCATTGGTGGATTAAAACAAATCTCAATACTGCTCAAGACTGCTGGAATCCAGAGAGGCCAACCAAAGATGTCACATAGTTACTGAATTATGATTTCATGTCATCTTGAATATTTAACCTGGAAAAGTCAAGTGACTGCAAAACTGTCAGTTCGTGACATTATGATCAGGGAATAATAAAAAGCCTGTTTGTGTTCTGAAAAAAACCCACTACATTAATGATTATGCATTAATTCAGCTTCTAAATCTCCTGAATGGCGTTAGTGTGAACAGCCCACGTTTGACAGCGGCTTTAGGTGGAAAAAGACAGCCAGAAACTCAGGGTTACTTTATGGTGAACCTGTCAGCAAGCACTTTTCAGAGTCAGTTGCCGTGGTAACAGAGTCGGGGTAAACTTAACTTAACCCAGAGGTTCCACCAACTCGGGGTTTCCACATAACCTGCTATCTGGAACAGGTCTCTTGTGTATTTTTCAGTTTACCAGTTTCATTCTGTATGTCTTTGTAGAATAGGTGAACGTGTGCTGACATCCGTTATTGTGTGTGGTGGCAACTTACAATGTGAACCTTTTGTAATTGTAAAACCTGTGACAACTTGCCATTGTTTTGACTGATGGCCTGGACAAATGACTTTTAAGAGCACCAACACCTGACCTCAAAGACAATAAACAGTTGAGCGGCTGACCCTGTATTTTACTGAGAGCACCTGGCTGGAGTTGTGAGGGCGATTCAGAGCCCTCAGGGACGCGTCTGGCATGTCAAACATCTTCCAAAGGAGATAAACTCATCCGGTGGACTAATTGTGTGGACAGAGCCTGGGCCAATAAATCTAAATGACTGAAATCGTACAGGATACAAGACAGCGTTTATTATGGGTCATCAAGGCAACTTCTGTGTTTTAGGGATGAAATAAATCAGTGTGTGGTCATCTTTTGGCTGACCCTAAACAGGCTGCTTTGTTCTCTGATGAAAGAAATAAAGATGTGCTGAGAGAAAGACATCTCAGTTACCTTTTGAATTGATTCATCTGTGACATAATAAATAATAATAACAACAACAATAACAACAACACTAATAATAATAATAATAATAATAATTGGAAAAAAAGATTAAATTCTGCAAAGCAGGATAAATAATGTATCTGAATGAAGGCTGCACATTTTCATTTTCTGTTTAGAATAAATGTATCATTAAGTGAGAATCTATGGTTACACTTTATCTTGGGTTGTTCTTATTAATGTCGTTTACGCCACCTTTAGTGCCCAAAGACAAACAATTTCAAAAGAAAATGGCAACAATCTAATCTACGAGAAAATGTCTGCATGAAATGAGCAACTGAGAAATGTAGAGATAAATAATGGGTTCTATTTTAACTATTATGAAATGATTGTTAGATTAGTCAGTCGTGCAGGGCTCTGGGTTACTCGCTAGTTGGTTGTGACATCCATGCAGGTGGAAAGTTGTCATTGCAGCTGACGTGGGATTGAATTCCAGCCTGTTTATTCATTGCATGTCATCCCTTCCCTCCATCCCCAAATACAGAACACTTCTGCGAAGAAGTCTTGCTTCTATCCCATTCACAAAGAAAAGACTCAAACATAAAGCCATTACTAAGACTATCTCATGTATATGAGAAAAGAGTTTACATGAAACAGGATGCAGCACTTATGAATGATTAATGATTTCTACAGGCTACCTGATGTAGCTGAAATAAATCTGACAGGAGCTGGGTCCAGAACTCCAGTCCAGGACTCACTGGGAGGATTATATATCCCAGCTGGTTTGGGAATGCAGAGAAAGATACTGAACAAGAAGGCTTCCTCATGCTGGTCCTGATCACTTCAACAGACAGTGACAAGTCTAATTCAGTTTCATCGTTTAGCTTCAGGGTCTCTCACTGTCCTGTCATCTATTCCTCTGCACCAGCACGAAGTTACTCCTCGAAGTTACTCCTGAAAAGTTAGCATCAGTCTGCACCATGGTGTCTATTCTTCTTTCCTTTTTTATCTTTTCTTTTCTTTTTGCAACTCTCCCATGCTTCTGGCACATTTATGCACACATAGGATATATCAGATTTGATTAGTTTAGTTTCATTTTATTGTTGACGTAGGGATTTTATTATTGACTTAGGGATTTTCTTTCTTGTATACAACACTTGGGTCAACTGAGCTTATCTTTGATGTTCTTTATAAATAAACTTGACTTGACATAAGATGTGACCGGTATGGGGATGTATTCACTTTGCTCTTTGGACTGATTAAAACTTGAATAATCAGTCATCAATTTAAATGAATATTAACTTATGTAGGTGCTGTTTCAAAGATTGTCATTCGTCTCCTTATTTTGTAGTTTTCGCTAGACTATGGATCGCTTTGGTTACGTTTTTTATCTTTACTGGTTTAAACACATTGCTGACCTGAGCAACAGGACTAAAACTGATGAATTAAAAATCTCATTTAAATCTTAGTTAAGTTTTCGAGATTTTCTTGTTTGCGACCACGTTTACATTATTTGGTCTGACTAATAGCAAAAGCCTTTATCCAGTGAAACACAAAGAACGTTGTCTGGATCCAAGTGAACTGAACCACATTTTAGTTTGCTTTTCTAAAAGCAGTTTGGAGTTTTACACTAAACAGAGCGAGTTATTAACAGCAGTATTTTCTTTTTTTTTCACAGCTATGCCATCCATCCATCCATCCATCATTCCATCCATCAAGCTTGGTAAGAAGAAATCTTAACCATCATACCACTTAGGAAGAGGAGTACTCAGTCTTGTGAAATAAACTCCCGCTTACGTAAGTAACCTTTCCTGAAACAAAGTCCGTCTGCAGGTTCTGTCAGCAGACAGGAGAAGATAACAGTTTTATGTGGTAATAGTGAGAATGATTGATTAGTTTCCAAAGGGAAACTGGGAAGTACAATACTGCATTCTTAGTATAAATATTCTGAAGTACACATATCATTAATTACTACTAGAAAAATGTATGTATTCATTTTTTCAGCCAGGGGTTGTCAGCTGCAAGCAAGAATGACCTCCTGTTTATTTTTGTGTTGGAGTGGACCTGAAGAAAGCTCTCACTGAACACATTCATGGACTTTTGTTTTATAAGGACCTTCGGCAAATCTGAAGTAGCTTTGGTGCTGTCATTGAACACTTTAAAAGAAATTATGAAGACAGTGGAGATGATTTCTGATTTCATCTCATGATAAGTCCAACACTATGTCCATGCTGAGAGAACAGGTAGTGGAAGACTACAGATACCTGGATGTTCACCTGCCAAATCGAGAGAGTTGGAGATGCAATGGCTACCAAAGCTGCCTACAGGATGGACAGAGGTTCAGCAGACCATTGAAGCAATTTTGGTGCCTAAATGTTTGCAGTAGGTTGTTAAACATCTGTGATGGGGAGTAGGACTTGTCCTTGCAGCCACCTGCTGGGGGAGTGTTTTGGAGTTTCTGGAGCTGATTGTAGAAGAATTATGTGCAAACTGTTCAACACTGCTCACTGTTTGTACAACAGAGACGCCTTCAGCCAAAGGTCTTTTTTGTTTTGTCTTGTTTTGTTTGTTTTAGCTAGATGCATTTATGGCCTGAATAGGGAGTCATTTACACACATGAAAAAATAAGTATCTAAAATGACTACTTGCCTTTTTTTCCTTTTTATTTTCATTTTTATATATTGTCTTTTGGTTAATAGTACAGTCTTTAGAAGAATATTTCCATATGGGATTTCTAGAGTATGATTTCATTATGATGTGATGTTTTTCATTTGTCATAGATAATAAGAAGGGTTAAGCTCCAGCTGCTGCTGGCTAAATCCAGTCTTAGCTCAGTGACAGATGTCATCCTAATGGATGCCTGTGGCTCATGGATCGACAGTATGGCAACAATATCAACAGGGAGTGAAGAATCAAACTCCTGCTGGGAAAAAATGTCAGCCATTTTAAATTTCTAGAAGGAACTTGTGAGGAGAAAGCAGGCCTGTGGAGACGGGATCACTCACAGGAAATCACATTCCACTTTCACATTCATTTAAACTGGTATCGTTGTTGGCAGTTAGAGACATTAAACTGATCTGTAGGCTATACTAACACCAGTTGTTTCCCAGTAAGTCAGATATCAATAAATCTGTAAATCTTCTCTTTGTAGTACATTAAAGTGCAAGATATAATAAGTCAAATTGATTGTCGGTAAATTAAATGTATACATAGGCCTACATATTTTATAATACACTATAAGATGTGACAGTATCTTTTATATGAAAGGTAGCTTTTGTTGGCTATAACCGCCTAACTATGGCACTGCAATATCAGGTCTGATAAAAGATAAAACTGCTGGTTTACAAAGAGTCTTGTACAGTGAGGTACCAATTCTAACAAGCATTTTGGTTCGCTGCATAGAGAGGTGACCCTGCCATTTCCCTTTCAATTACTGGGGGAGTTTGCTGACACACATGATTGGGGAGGGGAGCTATATTGTGGATGAAAATATCAGTGTGGGTTCATGGCATTCAAATTCACAGGGCTTTACAGCTCGGGTCATGAGGAAAGAGAGGGGTGGAGACGAATTGCTCAAATTCACGGCTGGAATATAGAACTTAGTCGTCAAACCAGTTTGGCATACCATGGGTGCATCTCACATACAGAATGGAAATAAGGCTATTTTAATGCAAGGCATTATCTTGTAAACCTCTTTCATGGGTCAGTATGTTTAAAAAGACACGGAAAGCACCGTGACGCTACCTCACAAACCAGCTACCAAATTAAACCAATTCCAACCTCTGCCAAGAAAATCCAACTGGGAAATAAACCATGAAGCTGACATGGAAACAAGTCAAGCATGTGCTGTACGAAGAATGAGTTATTGTGAGCTTCTGCTCAACGCACACACACACACACGGACATCAACTTTGCTCCAACTCTTTTCCTGAAAACAAGCTATTCAAAGTGTGGATGAGTGTTTGGGAGCCTGTTAGTTCATTCGAGCAGTAAGTAGGCTGATGCTGACTTCCTTTAACACCCCGTGGTTACCCGACTGTCTTCTTTGCTGCTTCCCAGCAGAACATAACAACCCCATCAGCCCGGTCATATCATCCAGATAAAGTGGCGTGGCACCTAAACAAATTATCAGGACACATTGTACATTAAACCACAAGTGAAAATAATCTGTATTTGACTCCTCAATAAGGAGGAGTCCTTTACTTCTAACAGAATATTTAAAACAGTATAGATGACATGATTTGTTTGATTGTAAGCAAACTATTTTGATGGGATGCTATTCCAGTGAATAACTTCAAACGACAACTTTCCAAGCTAAAATGCTGAATACTGCTCCGATTCTTTTTGTTTTGTTAATGGTAGCCTGCGACGCAAATGTCTAAATAAGAAAAATACAATCACAAAATCTAAAACCATACATGTATCTTGTAATACAAAAACAAAAAAATACGGCATACTTCAAGTTCATTATTAAAAACGAAGTTAAAGATGAAGAGAAACAAGCCAGTTTTCATGTTTCCTCTCAAGAAAACTAAATCTACCTGTTGCTATCTTATATTTCTGTCAAAAAATTTGTTTTGTTAATAAAAATGACATAACTATGTCTTGACACAAAATTATTTATTGATTCTTTGTTTATATAAGTTCCTTGAAAATAATAACTTTGCTGATATATCGAGACAGAAATACTGTAAATATGAGCCCGTAAGTGTATTCCCCGCAGTGTGACAAAAAACTGCAGCAATCTGTACAAAACCTTTTTTAACACAACGGCAGTGGCTGCAGAAAAGAAGAGAAGTTTATTAAGGACAAAATACAAGGCGGTCATCTTACCTGTTTTACACATGCCAACTATAACAGTCTGTCTGGCTTCAGTAAGGAATGCATTTATTCCACATCATCCCTGAGCAAATGGACAGCAGTCTGTGTAAATAATGTTTCCACTGATACACCACACAGTGAGCTGGAATGTACTGGCGTTACTGCAACGTTGCCTTAGTCGTTAACATATCTACAGAAATTCAAAGTGTAATTGTGGTACGATGTGACATTGTTTCATAGCCACATACACACACTCACATACAGTAATACATACGATCACATGGCTCACACACAAGCTAGAGGTTATGGAGATTAGAGTTGAGAGGGCTGCCGATTTTTCAGTGTGTACAGGTTAAATTAGCACCATTTCTGTTAAGTTACAAACAGCTACGACACAATAAGCTTCCGTAACACACAGTCACACAAAATGCTCGATTTCAGCAAACAAATTGGGAGGCAACCAAGACTCTGCCTCCTGAAAAAAAAGGATACACAATAACCTTTGTCTCGATGATGTTCGATGCTCCGGCTACTTTTCAACTTGCGGCAATCGTGTTTTAGAGTGAAGCTCTACAAATGTTGCTACATGTGTCTGCGACCGTTTAAAGGCGAGGTTAATAATCAGTCTTTTTTTTCTTCCAGCAAATCAAATAATGCCAGTTTTGTGTCACAGAGGGATAAAAGAAAAACAAAGCTGACCTTTCAACATTGCTGCAGCATGAGCAGTCCTGTGAGGAAAAAGATCCTTTCTCAACATCTGCACAGCATTTAATGGGCTCCGGTGTTTAACGCAGAAACCTCATACCGGCGTGGTCCTCCGGTTCACTCCTTCTTTCACTTCTTTCTGGAAGCAGTTGTGGACTTGTAAAAAGCCCGAATCCCTTCCGGGGCTATACTGCCCTGCAGTTCCACTTATGCCCTTCAGAGGGTCCCTGGTGAGAGCGTACAAAGATATATCCCCCATCGGCAGACCCATCCCCAACCCAACCCCTCCAGATCCTCCACCAATCTTCAATCCCACCGGGGACGGCTCACGGGACGGGTCAGTTGACCTGGAACTGGAGCGTGAACGCCTCCGTCTGTAGCGGTAGCTTGGGATACGAGAGTATGGTGACGAGGATGAGGTGGCTTTGATGAAGTCACGTTTGGTTCGGAAGCGAGTCTCTTTGTTTTTTTCAATGTATATGTTGACTGCGAGAACACCCACCGACTCTGCCACGATGAAGGAGAGAGCGCCAAAGTAGAACGACCAGCCGTAGTTGTACTGGTTCTTCTTGTCCTCATCTTTCTTGTCACTGGGATCTCCGGCGTTGCTGGAGATGTAGACAATAATACCGATGATGTTGCTCAGGCCTAAAGCGATGGCAGGCGACATGATAGTAAGATTTAAGGAAATATAGAGCCTGACATGCTGTGTATTCATGTTATGACACAGAATATGATACACCATTGATCAAACCTACTCTTTTCGCACAAAGTGGTGAGACAGACAATAAAAAGAGCCTTTGTTTAGTCTTTTCCTACCTGCAGCCACAAACAGGATGCCTGCGCTGAGCAGAATGTTGTTCCTGCTGCTGTAGATACGTCCAACCGCAACACACAGGCCACCCAACATCAGGAGGATGTTGCTGAGAATTGGGAAAAGGCTTGACGCTCGCACTATACCTGTTCACATAAGATAGAGACAATGAAACCTGTCAGCAGCCAGTGTTACCTGCCAACATACGCTTATGACAGACTGCTCTGTGTAAATGTGGTGAGCTAGTTTCTTTATATACTGGCAAGCAAATGGGAAAGAGGTGCAGTAATTCACTGAAACGTGTAAACGAAAGCAGAAATTTTACAATTCTAATTAACTTGAAAGCCAGTATTTGGACTGATTTCAACAACCCATAATGCTGTTTGTTCTGCTAATGTGCGATGAAAGGCTGCCAGAGGTAGAGAAGGACTCGGACCACATGAACTGCACGGCAACAATGTGCCATGATAAACATCTGCAGCATAGTGTGACAGCACCAGCATAGTGTAACTAGCTGAAAACTGAACTTTATGGTCTTTCTATTATTGTCTCTGTGTTGCTCCTGATAAACTTTTAACTAAAACATAGTGATCTACCATTAATATTCATATAATGTAACAGGTTTGAATCTTTGCAGATGATGGAGAAATACAACCAAACAGGCTTTAGGGAAAGAAGGTGATGTCAGTATCACTAACCAGTAATTATTATTATTATTATTATTATTATTATTATTATTATTGCAAAGCATGATAATCTATGTATCTGGATAAAGGCTACACATTTGGGTTTTTTTCTATTTAGTGTGGAAGATGTCTTATTCAGTGTGAATCTATAATTTGTCTTTCTCTTTATCTTTGGTTCTTTTTTTGCAGAATTCTAAGTCACACATATTGTCCTGATGCAATTTGTTGCAAAAAACAATGGTGACAATATAAATCCAACTGAGCAAAAATGTGATTTTTGTGTCATCTCTGAGAAAATTCTCCATAAATAATGAACAACTGATCAGTGGAGGGAGTATTTGTTGGTTTCATAGATATTTTAGCTCTTTAATCTGGAATGATTATTAGATATATTTTATTTCTGGGGGTCTTTCACCTTACGGTAACAGAATACAGTCATTTAAAATGCATGTAATTGAACATTTTGAACTAACAACATTCACAGCAACTGGTATAGGGAGTAAGAGAGTTGAAGCAGATGGGCTACGAAGTTTGCTTCAAAGCACACATTATAGAAGTGCTGAGATTTGTATCCTGCTGAGATTCACACACATCTGAAATGATACATCTGACTTGCTACCTTTTAACAAATGCAATACACTAAGCTACATTTAAGTTATGATTTAATTTTACATACGTGATTCATTGCACAATATCATGTGATTGAGATTAAAAATCACCACTTATTTCATCTACAGATATGTAAACAGTGTACAGCTGCCAGAAGTGATATGTAGGATGACAGAAGAGTGAGAATGCTCTCACGTTGAACAGGGGAATGTTTCTAGTGATTGTATGAACTGATCAGAAGATTTTGCTGCCTTTCTATGACATTAATGAAGTGGCTGCAGAGTTGCATGAGTACACTGAAATTAATCAATACAGAGAACAGAATAAATAGAACGGCTGCCTTAGGATACATGTCATCAGTTTACACATAATTTATATCATTTCTATGCCTTCACTGAGATACATCGGTAAAATATTAAATGACGGTTCTTATGTGGGTAAAATCTACCCTGTTTTAGACAAGCCCTGTTGCACACCAAGCAACACACTGCATTTTCAACAGAGCTGCAATTACTGTCATGACATCAGGCTTTTATGGAGAGGGGGTAGAGGTGCCACGACAC
>JAVQJG010277246.1:0-34713 GCA_036024015.1 Craterocephalus amniculus
GAGCGAGAGAGAGAGAGAGAGAGAGAGACAGACAGAGAGTGTCTGTTTCTGACAAAACATTGGGAAAGAGACATTTAGATTAAAAAAAATCAATCTACCGTAGTTGTCAGTGCCCCTGACAGACAGAATCAATCTTCCAAATAGACAGCTGAAAATTGAATCATTGCATATCCTTTTTCTTGTAATGTACAGAAGAGGAAATTCACCATTTAGAACAGGCCATCAACTGCATGGGCATGGCACAGAATCACTTCTGGGCATTTCATTTCAAATTTTCACATGCAATGTATAAGATCCTCCTCTTCATTGGTCTCTGTGTTTAGCATCAAGTTTGTGGTTAGAGAGGTGGTTTTGATGTCCGAAGAGCACCGGGTCAGACTTCTGTTGTTCACTCATTTCTTTCATTTAATCTTCATTCATGATACTATTGTATGTCTATTGTAGCACAATACTTTACATTTATTGGCAACCAAAGCACTGTTTCAGTTGTTAATGAAATTAACAATGGTGCATATCATAATAAAGAAGCTCCATTATGCCAAGAATCTTTGCATTTTATCACTGTATGTTGTTTTTTTTATTTTACTTATGGTATTTTGTAGGTTTCTCATTTGCAAAGCAGACCAGTGACCCTGCAATTGAAACACAAAACAGAGCTAAGATCCTTTGCTTGTACCTGTAGCAATAATCAGTGTAATCACTGGATATCACAAGAGGAGAAGTTTAGTGGAATGAAGTTAGAAAGCAAAGAAACATGAGAATTAATTAGAAGTAAGCATAATATTAATGTATCACCTTTTTGACTGTAAATGTTGATATGTCAAAATTATTTCTACAGCATCAATTGATGAGGCTGAAATTGTTTCTGCTTTTTGAAATGTCAGGGAAACCTCTTGCAATATGCTATTTTGTCTTTTCTTTTTTGGGGGTTTGGTGTTGTTTTTAATAAGAATGATTGCATCTAAATATTCACCCTCTGCCCATGGCAAAAAGTGTCAAAAATGTAGTTAATTTTTTTTATTCCCGCTTAATTCTTATCAGGGTTACAGAGGGGGCTGATGCTATTCCAGCTGCCACTGGGCAAGAGTTGGCTGGGATCAGGTCACCAGTCCATCAAACGGCCAATGCAGAAACAAACAACCATACAGACTCACTCCAAAGGTCAATTTGCAGTCACCAGTAACCTAATGTGCATGTAATTGGACTGTGAGAGGAGTACCCCAGGGAGACGCCTGGGGACACAAATGTCTCAGATTCATCTCACAGATGTCTCAGCTTAATCTGAATCTGAGACATCTGTGAGACAAATCTGAGAAATTATGAGATCTCATCTGTTTATCCAACTTCTCAAGCATTGCTCAAGTAGTTGTCTCAACTAGGGATGGGACTTTTTGTCGACAAAACGACCGACAATCGACATAAGCTCCGCGCGACAAAAAACTAAGAGTGTCGACATGTCGAGGATATAAAATATTTTGATTTTGATTGTCCACTTGACCCTTATTCAATTTCACACAAGACGGTGGATAGTCTCTCACATCTGAATGAAACCTGAAAATACCGGCATTGCAAACAAGGCAGCCTTCCTTTCATCCTTTCGGATCCACGCCACATGCACGATGAGGGTAAGGTAGCTGTGCACGGAAAGGTTAGAGATCTGCTGTCCGGTCAGTGTCAGGAGACGATGCGCGTTTATGACGAGTCCCGCAAAAAGAGTGAAACAGGTGGATGCAATGGTTTCATTCTTCGGAGAGGACTGCCCCATCTGAAGTCGCAAGAAGCGCGTGCTATTTGTTTACAATGATGTTGAATAAATCGCTCTTAATCTCGTTTTAATTAGCATTGTTTTAATGGTCATATTGGAAATTACAGCCATGTCTTGAGACCAAAATGAACTAGTAGGCTACAATAGTGTAGTATATTTTCCACCCGAGGCATTGGCGCTGCTTTAATAAAAATTAAAAAAGACTTTTAAAAAAGGCCGACAATTCGACAAGTCAACATGAGGGTCACGACAATCGACAGTCCAAAAACCGTGTCATTCCCATCCCTAATGTTAACATTTGAGTCTAGCAGTGAGGTGATGATTTTGGATCTCTCTATATCATCCAAACTCTTTTCTTCTTCCAGTAGATATCTTTGCTAACTCATCAGCAGCATCTGGCACACCCGCCGCCCCTCAGCCGTCCGTTTCGGAGGTCAGCATCCCCCCTTCACTTGGGGTCTGTCCACTGGGCCCAACCCCTCTCCCTAAAGACCAGCTCTACCAGCAGGCCATGCAAGAGTCTGCATGGACTCACATGCCTCATCCTTCTGACTCTGAGAGGATCAGGTGAGGGCATCCCGTTTGTCACAGGTAGCAGCGCTGCATCGTGCATGCTTTTTATGGCTTGACCAAGAAGAAAAGTGATGGTGCTTGTTGTTTGTCAAGGTTTTTTTACTTTGTTAGCAGTAGCTTGTTGCATACATTCAGTTTTTTATTTTTTAAATGCAAAGAGTTTAGAGCTAAATTCATATATTTGTTGGCAATCCACTTCCTGTGACCCAATAAAATGATCATGTGGCCAAATGCTTAGAAAGTTACGAAAAAGAAAAAAAAAAGGCAGTTGGTACCTGGACGGGATTGGAGTGTATGATTCACGCCGTGATTCACGGCTTGTTAATTTGTGGACATAGCAGCAAATCTGTTCATAAGCTTTTTGAAGTCAAGCAACGTGCATCCATTTAGTCCAGTAATGCAGTTTGCAGTGTCTGAGAATGAGTGGTGGTCTGAGATCCAGTCCAGCGGTTTTTTCTGCTTATCTCATTCCTTGGCATTGTGTTTCCATTTCTCCCAGTAAAGTCCATTTTCTCCTTCTTGTCCCATCCAGTATCTCTAGTAGTTAAAACAAGATAAAGATGATCTGGTGGTAGCAATAGTAGGCTCATGTAATGGGATCATTTTCCTAATAGGAGGATGTATGTAATACAACAGGCTGGTTTTCATTTTTTTCTAAATCACTTATTCCACTGATCTCCAGAAACGTCTATGGTGCATCAAATCGCCAGCCCACATGTACCCTATCATTAAGACAGCACTTTGTAGTGAATTTATTTGTCTTCTGAATGCCTGATTGTATTTTTCTTAAAGGCAATACCTGATGAGGAATCCATGTCCCACCTTGACGTACCACCATCAGGTACCACCTCACCACTCAGACTCCATAGAGTTCTACCAGAGACTGTCCACAGAAACTCTCTTCTTCATCTTCTACTACCTGGAGGTAATCACAGTCAGTGTAGCTGTTTCTAGTCCATCTTTCTTTCTTTTCTCCTTCTTGTGCTACAGCTCAATGCTGTCTTTGTGTCTCTCTCAGGGCACCAAAGCTCAGTATCTATCTGCCAAGGCTCTGAAGAAACAGTCGTGGAGGTTTCACACCAAGTACATGATGTGGTTCCAGAGGCACGAGGAGCCCAAGACTATCACTGACGAGTTTGAACAGGTGCAGCTTCAGCACATTTTCATCAACATGCCACAGTTACATGATGTTCTTTAAATTCTGAATTAAATTCTTCTCCTTCGGGTTTACATGAAAATATTAATTCCGAATGAAGGTTGGATGGCGGAAGTGACGTACCGTACATATGTACGTATACTGGAAGTTAAAAACTGCTTTATTTCTTAACAACAACACGAGAAAACGTCATAAGAACCATTTTTGCTTGAGGAAACCAGCTACTTTATTCGGAATTAAGCTGAATTCAGAATTACCATTTGCATCAGTAATTAAGTGTTTAGATGGTCATGTTTCATCTGTTTAAAGCGGAATTAACTTTAGTTCAGAATAAAAGAGGAATTAAAAGTCTCATGTAAACGTGGCCAGTGAAACCGATGCGTCCTTGTTGAATTGTGCTTTTGGTGTTCTCTTTTTAATGGCTCTTTTCTGCCTGCTGTCCTTCCAGGGCACTTACATTTACTTTGATTATGAGAAATGGGGCCAGAGGAAGAAGGAGGGGTTCACCTTCGAGTACAGGTACCTCGAAGACCGAGACCTGCAGTGACGCACAGAGGGACGCAAAAGGACGGAGAAAGACAAAAATGTGCTGCTGTTGACATTCCGAGACTGAACTCCAAACTGTGGATAGAGATTGTGATGTGTAGTAGAAACCCTCCTGTGAAGGAGACTGGTGTCTGTATAGGCTGCATCTCAATGTGAAGCCCTTGCTCCTCGTGTAAAGCTTTGCTTTTGACGAAAACGCCCCATGGGTCCGATCAAATGCACAGCGTTGCACGAGCTGGGAGGTCTCTCGTTGAAGATCTGCGTTTGTGCCTGTCTGTGTGCACACTCAGTATGTGGCATTAGGAAAGCCTACCCCATGCATGTTTCTCTTTTTTTTTCCATTTAAACTTGATTCTCTGTATCACCTACCCAACATGAGCCCGGACGCCTTTGACTTGACACAAAACAAACCTTGGATTTGGTTGTTAAGCTGCCCATCTTGTATTTACTGTAATTTGGTGGTTTAGAATGGGGACGTACAGTGGACATTTAGTCATGGTGTGTAGGAACGGCTTCTTCTAAGATCCTACGATGCCTGTTTAATATGGTCACTATTGAAGATAGTGAGCGGTTATAAATAGTTTTATTGATATTGTCTTGGTCGATTAAAAACGTGATTGAGAGTGACCACAGGGCCTCTCCCTGTGACAGGGAAAGAATCCTTATTGGACATGGATTAAATTGCTATGCAATTGAACTGGTCTCTGACTCCCTCTCTTTACAAATAAAATGTTTTTAAGTTAACCTGTCAAAGATATTATTGCGCCTTTGTTTGTGACTACTTAATAAACTTTTAAATCTCTATTAGGATTTGAGAAATGAATCTACTTGGTGTTTTCCTCTTATACCATTAAGGAATTCTCACGTCTAAAAAAGGACATTTATAGTTGAGTGAATGTAGCTTTACCCAGTTCACCTTTTAATTATACGCAAAACACAGATTGTATAATAAATCTGAGTCCTGCCTTTTTCTGTTACATTTCCCTGAAATCCAGTTTACCAGTCAATATTTGAGTGAAACCCCTTTTCAGTGAATGTTTACCAGTGCAGCTGTTAAATTCTGGTGGTAGCTCTTAAAGGGAAGTAGGAAGTGTAAGGGTTAACCTGAATCTTGAGTGGTCGATCTTTTTTGACAGTCTATATGGGCAGAATTTTAAACTTTATTTTAAAGCAACCATGAAAATTTCAAATCTGTACTTAAGTTTACCTTTTGTGTGATTAGTCTTCAGGCTTTTTTGGAGGGGATGATGGGAAAGGAAAACTGAGAAAAGTTGTGAGATCTGCCTTTTATAGATTATATTTTTGGGGCTTTAAGGTTTTCGGAAAGGGAAGGTCAGCCAAGAAAATGCTAAATGTGAATTTCAAGGTATATTTACAACTTTTTTTCTCATAGTTCTGCATGGGAGATGTCATAAACGGGGTTATACAAGGATTGTACAAATTTCAATAAATACTTCTAAGAAATTACTCATCAGTGTGGTGTAAAGTCCTGTCAATCCAACATGGATAAAAGGGAATCATTTTACACTAATTTCACACTTGTGTTTAGTTAGAAAGCGGATTATTAGTAAAGAGAAAAAGATACAACACTGCGTCTTTACATTTTATTAAAATGGGAAATAAGTCATAAGTGAAAATCAAACATTGGGTGAAGCACATTATGAGACACATTTCAAATATACCATCACTATGCAAAGTTGAGCGCTATTGTCCGTGTGCAGGATGAGTGTTCACATCTTGGCCTCCTTCTTGACTTTGAGGAACTCTGCCATATTCGAGAAATATTTCTGGTTGGCTTCAGCCACCTTCTTCTCTGCAGCCTGTGGGTTTACAATCTCCAGCCCCTGCAGTCGAGAGCAGAGTGACAGTGACCTTAAACAAACTGGTGCTGTGATCAGAGGGAAATGCTGAAACACAACATCCCCGTCTTACCTGCAGGGGAGTGAAAGCTACGCTGGAGCTGGTTCCTGAGGAGCGATCCCTGACTGTGGACTTTCCTCCATATGTCATGCTCTGCTTCTGCAATGTCCTCTGTTGCAGATGAGATTACAAATGTAAAAAGGCATCTGAGATCAATGATATAAATCAGCCAGAAGTGGAGAGAAAAAGGAGCTATGAATGAATTTACCTGCAGTGATTTGGAGATTCTAGCTTTGGTGGCTTCGTTGACCTGCGCCTGCCTAACTCTGCCACTGCCGCTCTTCCCCAGCTGGCCCAGACTGAAACCCAGATCTTCCTGGTAGGCATCGTCCTCAATCTGAAACGCATCAGAAATAAATTCAAAGCTTTGTCACTTCAGCATCCTCTTATGTGATTAATTTCTTGATTGAAACGTCAGGAGCCCAGTTCTAATATGACTACAACAAAGAAAATGAAAAATCAGCAGTGTGGGTAAAAGGCCTATATTCTGATAAATGACATCATCAACTAGACCATGATAATATGAAGAAAAAAAGATTTTATTCTAAAGACTCTGTCACAATTTGCAGTTGTTCATTAAGCTGTGACAAAAGTTGTAATGAAAAGGTTTATTTAATTCCCACCCCGGAAATAAGACAAACATTATAGAAGAAAGTTATTCAATATGATCACGAGTTATAATAAACAAACCTTTAAAAGGAGCCTTAGCTGATATTATTTTAATCTTTCTAAGAAAAATGGCTTTTTCACAGTATTTTATGTGGAAAGAGGGGCAAGTCCATAAAAATGAATGACTCATTGATTGCCCATATGTACGAGTCCAGGACATTTTAATTAGAGAAAGCGGCTAAATTTTAGCTTTGGCTTAACTAAAATGGCCTGGACTTGTACATATGGGCAATCAATGAGTCATTCATTTTTATGGACTTACCCCTTTTACCACATAGTACACGGTTTAGAAACCTTTTTTCTTATAAAGATTAAAATAATACAATGTATAGCTCCTTTTATAATTTAAAAAGAAAACACCTACACCATTAAAAATATATTAAAAAAAAAAAAAGATTAGAAAAAAAAAATCCACAAACCTCTGCAAATGTCATTCGGTTGGCGTGTTTCCTGATCTCAGTCAGCCCGAGACGTTCCTTCATCTTTCGATACCTACAGGAAAATGCATAAGTGCAGGGTTCAATGATACACATACACATATATATATATATACTTCGCTTTATTTCCCCCATGCACTGCATTTCCCCTCTTGCAGGTCTGTTTTTAACATTTTACTGTGGAATATGTGGTATTTTTTTGAATATTCACTGTTTGTCAGAGGTTAAGTGTTTTCAATGGATTTATTTGGTTGAAGTATTCAGAACCCTGTAGGATTTAAGGAGGCCGTTTTAAAATAGTCCTTTGATTTAAAGACACTTTTAAATAGAATTGTTGACTTTTGAATGGATTGAAATAGTTCTGCTCAGGTGGGACACAGATCGTTTACCTCCTCCCTCCTCTCTTCTTTCTCTGTCCATCCAGTGGCGCCGGCAGTGGTTTCACCTGCTTCACTGGTGGAGGCTCCTGCCATTTATCGAACTTCCTCTCTATTTCTTCTTTAAGATCATAGCCAACCTGCAGGTGTGACAGAAAATTTCTTTTCAGTTTAGCTGCCTTCACTTGTTTATTCAAGACAAAAAACATTTGATTCAACCATTAGTTTGGTAATAAACAGATTAGAAGAGTTAAACTTTAAATAAATGTCAGTGTACCTTTCCATCTGTACTCTCGTGGAAACTGTCCACTCGGGCAGCCAGAGTGCATTTTGCAGCCACAAGTCGAGCTGCCTTCCTCCTGAGGTCCTGAAGGGGGAAAAGAAAAGAAACAGAACGGTTACCATAAGATTACAGATCTGTGGAAATTGTTCTGGTGTTGTTCATGCACTTATACTGACAGGTGGCAGTGACTGAACAACATCGCAGTGATAGATGAAGCCTGTGTGGGGAAGCAGGGACGTGCTGCTAAAGCCAGACAGCGTTCTCCTCTGGGCTCCCAGCAGCATCAGGTTACAGGCTGGCATCTTCGAGAGGTTAGTGAGGCCACCAGCGATCCCTGCAGCCGGCCAGAGAAAAACAGACACGAGGACAGTCAGCATTAGATAAAACGTGCTTCTGTAAACATGTGTAAAGCCCCGACTACCGTCTCACCCATGATCTTTGCAGCTGTTGATGCTCCAACAATGATGGATAGGTTTGGTGCTATAAATGACATTCTGGATTCTACATATTCGTATATCTTGTGTTTAGACTGGTTCAGCTCCAAAGCCATGTCACAAGCTTCCTCCAGCTGCTTTAGTTCCTCCTCACTTAGCAATGTTCTGGAGAACAAAAGAAGGTGAAAATAAAGTTTAAAACTAATAAGAGCTAAAGCTTTGACTGGCACAAAACTGGCAAGGAAATCTGGTGTGGATGTTCACCCGTCTACTGTACTGCATATTATTAGGGATTACAAGAAAAACTCACCCCTGTGTAGTTGATGCTGTGACACTGACAACCATAATAGTGGCATTGGTTAGAATTTGTTGCAGAGTTTCATTGTTTTTACATTTCTCCAGATTGTTTCCTAGTTCCTTGATAGGGAGCATAAAAATGAGAGAAAACATTATGGTTAAACCAAATGCAAGGCGATATGTAAAAAAACCCATGCCTTTTTAACCAAGTAAGTAAAAATTTATGTTGAGAGAGAATAAATACAAAGAGCTAAACAAAATTGGGTTATATTTGCATTTTGCTTTTGTGAAAGGCTAAAAATCAAAAAAGGCAATTTTGTTTTTTTACACTACCTTACAATTATGTTTAAAATGTGTTCTTTGAGAGGTGCAGCCATACATTCAATAATTGAAAAAAGACATTGGAAGAATTTATTGAGTTGGTTAACATGAAAATCAAAACCCAATAACAATAATATAAATTGTAATAGTCTGATCCGAAGCATCTACAAGCACTTCTGGGACGTTACATATAAAAAAAAACTTGTACATATTCCATGTATAGATGTTTGTAGTGCCTTAGGTTCCTGTTATTTCAAAACATCTTGCCTTCATTGACCAAGAAAGCGGATCATCAGTCCTCAGATCTTAACACTGACTTCCTGTCTGTCTATGAACTGACTTGAAAATCCTGCATGTTAGTTTAAAAAGGACTGAATGGTTTAGGACCAAAATACATTCAGGAACTTCTATTTTGTTATGAACCAACCGGATTCCTCAGATCACCATGGTCAAGTCTGCTTTCTGTTCCCAGTCAGAGCAAAACTAAGACAAACTATATCAAATATGTGGGTTTGCAAGCACAAAGACATCAGAGTACTGGGCAGAGATTAGACTTTTCATAAACAGATAGTTGCCATTATCTGATAAAGAACACCAGAGTATGTATGTAAACATGCTCAATGATCCAGTGATGGATTTTTTATTTAAAAATCTGAATCAAATTTTCAACTTACTTTGACTGTGCGGATGTAATCTAAAGAATCTGGAACCAGAGATTCAAGCTCTGGAAACCTCTTGGAGTATTTGTCCCTTGTAAATTTGTGAATGATGTCTGAAAACAAACAAGGCTTAAATGAGAAAACTCAAACGTTATGGAGAACAGAACAATATTTTTCACATTTCTTATGTTGCGTTTAACCACAAAGGAATGGTCAACTCACTGAGCTCATTGTCGATCTCCACTGTGAGGTTGTTGGCTGCAACAATCAGCCTGTATTCTGGGTCGGCCTCAACTGGGCCTGACACTACAAAAGGAAGATGGAAAACACACAAAATTCATTCAGATTATATAACATTAAAGTTAAATGAAATGCTCTAAAATAAATATTTAAAAACATCTTTCAAGACATAACATAAAATATGTTGACACAAATGAAGTAACAAAATGAAAAAAAAGAAAGAATTTCAACTTGATTGTACTCACCATCCGAGTTCTTGCGTTGCTTTCCTATGTATCCTGAAATTTTGTCCATAATCTCTGAAAACTGTCACCACACATACAACAGGGATTTATAGGTTTGATCAGTCCAGACTTCTAAGTGCAAATATTACAAAATGTGTTTTCAAGAGAAGAACAAGAAAGGAAAAACACAATACCTGTTTGCTATTGCGGAGCTTGGCAATGGATGCAACACTCTCAGCTTTACTGTAGTCCACTTCCATCTCCTCTGGAATGTCTTCCAGCCCTCCATCTGCCCTTCCTTGTGCTGCTTCTCCATCGCTATCGCCCTCCTCTCCCTCTGGATACAGCCCATCCTCTCCCTCATCTCCAGCCTCCTCAAGGTCAGCCAGGAGCTCATCTGCCAGAGACATCTGCAAGAAGAGAAAATCTTATGTTATGCAGACTGCCTCACAGTTGGCACTGCAGCGCACGGCTGTTTTAAACAAAGGACAAGAAACTAGCTCAGATGTTCACATGAACCAAAACTGAACATCTAGGATCAGAGTTTGTTTTGAAATAAACTAATAAATAAACAAATAAATAGCAAGCCAGAAATTGTTGAGAAATAACTGATTCAATGTATTAATCTAACAAATCCTTAATTGTGTGCACATAAGCTTTTTTTTTTACATCCACAAAATATGATCAGAGCAAGCACAGATTTCCAATGCGTTGCTCATGAAGTGACATCAAAATCAAGATGTGCACAATCTTTTCCACTTTGATTTTCTGTTTTAGTTTGTAGTATAATAGTTTCATTTTATAAATCCTTCCAACTTTATCAAAATCTACCCTGTAAAAAAAGGTCAGGGTATCGTGTTCATAATATCAAACAGCATCAATAAATGTGCAACAGACAAAAGTCTGAAAACCTATTTTTTAAGCATTTAATCGCTTTTAACGTTGTTAGCTAGCTCGAGTTAGCAAACGTTTATTGGACGTCACTCGGATATTCTTTATCAAAGTTAACTTACCCTGGAGGCTCAAATTCCAGACGATAAATAAGAATCTTTGAAGGGGGGAAAAACAACTTTAAGAAGAGATACAGCCTTCGCAATGCAGATAAACGTAACGCTCCTTCGTTATTTTTCTAATCTGCTGAAAGCTCGGGGTTGTGCTGTATTCCAGTCGCAGATTAATTACGTTTCAACCTTCGCAAGGCTTTATGGGAAATGGTGTCAATACAAGTTGAGACCCGCCGTGCAACCAACAGAACTTTCTTTTTCTTTTTAAATGTGCTGTATGATCTCGTCGTGGTGCCTCTAAACAAATTCAGAATTCTGTCCAATTAAAAAAAAAAATCCAGTTGTTCAGGGTAGTTTATCATTTCTATGCTAAGACAAACCTTGTCTTCAAAACCATGTGACTTCAATCATTGTCTTCAACCCAATGCTAACCTGTCACAAGACAAGTCATATTCTTTCATATTTCATACTAACGATGACAAGAAAACCCTGTATTAACCTTGAAAGAATAGCAAAAAGCATTCCACTTGTGTTTTTGCTGAGTCAAAGCTTGGTGCTTTCGTGGGCAACGATTGGGCATTTATGCCACTGCTATCAAATATAGCAGATATGCATTCAAATGCCATCAAATATGTGACATATGACAATAATTTGCAATAGAATGAGTGTTCCCCTGGACAGAGGAAGATAAACGTGTTTTCTTGTTTAAGAATACAAATTTTAGGCTTAAAAACAAGGAAATTTATTGTCATGACACACTTCAAATAAGAGGTTCACATTTTGTAGTCTTTATTTCCCCTTATTTGTACATTATCCCCCTTGAAAACTTTTCTTTAAACAATACAAGTTTAAACCAACATTTAAACAGAGTAAACGAAATAACACGTTGGATAAAGCTGCATGTTTAAATGTAATCAGTAGAAAAGAAAAATGGGCAATGAATAGATACACAAACAAATTGAGTTATTTACTGATGAAAGGCTTTGATTTGTCATGCTAAGCTACATTAACTGTTATTACAAAAGAATGACAAGACTGCTGAAAATTTAGACATAGGAAAATAAAGAAACATTACAGGACATAGTTCCATACAGTACAGATTGGCATATAATAACAAGTTAAATTATACAAAATACTTCTTTTTCTTTTTTTTCTTTTCTTTTTTAGCAATTAATACGTTTGGGAAAATATTTTGATTTATTTATTACGAATATCTTAAAGAAGGTATAACTTAGATGCATTCTGTGCCAAATAAATTGTAGCTAAGTTCAAATATGCAAATAGCACAGAAGCAAATAAATAAATGAATAAATAAATAAATAGAATAATATGGTCAAAACAGAAATCAATGAAAATCCTTTCAGAACTAATGATATAAAGAAACTGTTTAATTTTTCGTGCAGTCTAAGAATACATCTAATGTAAAAAGCTCTAAAATGATATCATATATACTTGTTTTATGACATTTGTACAAATGCTAAAGAGAATTCTCAAATACAGGAGTCATGAAATTTATGTTAAACTTCTGCCTACAAGAACAAATGACTGACTGCAATGAAACCTTTGTCTTTTAATTAAGACTGGACTGGAATCCAAGTGTACATAGACAGATGAATGACTAAAGAAAGGGCATTCCCCACACACCTGGGGAATAATGCAACAGAACGAAGCAGAAAAAGCTCAGATAAGCTGGTACACAGCAAGACTCCCACTGCATAGCTGTCAAATCTGTTTCAGATTTTACAAAGCTCCAGGTTCCTTGTCCTCCAGCATATGCTGCCTTTTCCAAAGACTTTTGTAGCCAGAGTGTATGAATAAACTCTGTAAACACTGGCAGGCAGGAGCTCAGCAACCCCTTTCATACAAAATCCCATTGCTGGTAAAACCTGGAATGTGTCCAGCTTTTAGAACCAGAGTCTCTTCCAGTTGCCTATTCAATAAAAAAATATCCTCTGGGTGAATGGCTGGTTGTTGGGTAAATTCACTGGCCAGTCCAAGAGGCTTCAGCTCTACAGGTTACCATTATGACGTACAACTTCACACTAAGTGGGGGTCGTTGGCAGGACTGACAGTGAAGCGAGATGAAGTCACTGGATTGGCTCCCACAGGTGACCTTGGTTTGACTGAGAAATTCTCTTTCCTTTTTGATTCCTTGCTTTTGTTTGGCCCTGATTGAGAAAAACAAAATTATATAATAGCATCATTACGAGGATCATGGATGATTTCTGAACCCTGGGCAAACAGTCTATGAACATACTGTTAATGATGATACAATAGTACGTAAAGCTGTTCAAAGCTGCATTGTAGGTGGGATGAGAGGTCTTTCACATGCCTGTTCCCAGGAGAAATGTCCCATAATCCTGCATTGACTTTCACACATGTAGTTTAACTATCGTTGACATGCACAACAATACACACTTGCATCAATCCAAGTGCAAGGCAGACACTAAACTAAGAATATACAATAATTAACATGCTCGCACTGAAGCAAGACAGCTCCAGCTAAAAATACCTCAAAGGAAACATGGCCTCTTCTCTCACAGCTTTGAAATCTTGACTCAAAGGGCTACAAAAGATCATGAAAGTATCTAATTTTGGTGATTCTCTGCGTGCAAGAGGAAATTCTGAGCACCAACTTTCATTAGGCTGGGAAATGAGGTGATGAGTGTATGAGTGGAAGTCAAGCGAGCAGCAGAAAATGTTTTGGGAAACCCGGCTTAGGGCTTGCATTGTTGAGTGCAGGATTAATGTCACCGTTCAATTCCACATGTCACAGTGTCGAGCCGGGTGATTATGGGAGATTAATTCTGCCTCTGCGTTAATTTGGAGAGGAGATGTTTGATCTGAAGGTTTTTTCCATTTAGGTGGGTGAGGATGACTTGGTGGTTGTCAGACTTCATTATGTTATTTGTGGGAACGGAAACATGTTGCAGTTTATTGATAGTGGTTGTGTAAAGCAGCGTTTTGGGAAGAGAGACGGTCTGCATTAAATTAAATCTGTCAGTCTTAACATGCAGGACAATAAAAGAAAAGCCATGACATTAACATGATTCAAAATGACTTTCTTCATTCTGCATCTGCTCTTTAATCACAAGACATTTTTGCACTCACCGTACAAATCCAGTTTGCTGCTTTTGACGGACACTGAAGCTGGACTCGTAGGGGCTGAAGAGCTCAGCTCATTGGTCGGAGTTTCCTGTTGCAATCAAAGAGGTTGTCAGGCATCCCTTTAAATCAAATACACTCTTCTACACATACATTTAATGGCAAATGTGAAATACCTGATCAAAAAGATATATTGTGACATCATCAAAAAAGGACACGTTCCTCCCTCTGTCTCTCTCTCTATCTAGAGGCTCCTTGGGAGATTTCAGTAGACTCCTCAGCCCGACGCGTTTGTCCACGTCCGTCTCCGTGACAACAATCACCCTGCGGGAGCTTTCATCCTCCTGGTCATCCTCTTCCTCCTCTTCATCTGGTTCACTTCCTGATGACAGACCCCTCCGTCTTCCTATCCGATTTCCGATGGCTCCATCCCCAAATCCCCCTTTGCCACTTGGAGGAAGGGTCAAAGCAAGAGGAGGGAGGGCGAGAGACAACCGAGCTAGCTTTGCTGGAAAATTTTTAAATAAAATAAAGAAAAGTTATGAGCCAGTTCATAGTGTGGTGTGCTATATATTTTGTAGACCTTAAATTTTAAACTTTAATGGCATGTGATTTAATGATTGCTATTATGAAAAACCCATTTAATATCTTTATTACCCAGGCATTCCTCTACTGGGATTGGATTAATATCTGTTAATCGTAAATAGATGATTATTTTTATGCAATGTGTGTTTATGACAACTGGCAGTAAATATAGGAGCTACATGCAGCCCACCTGAGCATCACAGTATAATAGTGGGAGAAGAAACCATATTTCAATCCTTAACATGTCAATTTTACTGTAAAATACTCTCGAAAAACTGAAAGTTAAAATGAGATTAGCCTACATTTCAATATGGTCTCAGTCTGTGGTCTGTTTATATGTCATATTACTAGTTTTAATAAAGCATTAACATGCAAGCAGTTTCATTTACTGAATACAAACTATTTGCATTTTGTGTGATTAATTCATCTTTTTAAACTCCCAATATTCTGCAAATAAACTGCAGATAATGCTGAGTATGAAAGGAGGAAAAATTATTTCATGACAGGTTATTCAGAAATATTCAGAAAATATAATGATTTAATATTTTCTAAGAAAAATGAATACGTTGATGAATAAATAAATAAATTTTCCTTCTCCTCTGATGCTTTTCACATTCAGTTTGTAGTTGTAGTAATGGAATACAAACTTATCATATAACAAAAAGCTGTGAAACAATATTTACTGAAATAAAACTGATTACTAGAAAGTACCAAAGTGTTGTGCACATGCATCAGCGTGATACCTTTCATTGCCTGGTTTGCAGTGGGCTGAGTTGCTGTAATCTCAGGCTGTTCAATCACAGTGAGTGGCTCAGATTTAGTTTTATCAGAGTCTGTGAGCAGCTGGTTGCTGGGGCCATCATCCTGCTCCTCTTCACTAAAATGAACAGAATCAGATATGAAAATACATCTCTTAAAGATTATTTGACCAAAATACTAGACCGAATGATTTCTTATGTGTAAACATATGACAGCATTGGCATCAGTAACTGATTGAGGCAGATGACCGCCCTCCCTGAGCCGGGTTCGGCTAGAGGCTTTTCCTTCCTGTTAAAAGGGAGTTTTTCTTTTCCACTGTTGCCTCTAGCATGCTCAGGATGGGGGATTGGCTCAAAGTCAAGATACCATCTGTTTGTTTCCTTAAAGGAATACTTCACCCTCAGAATGATGTGCCTTCATTTTTCTACTCACCCTCATGCTGATTAACACTCTGGAACACTTTTTTTATATTTATCATGCAGCCGGAGATGTGGGGAGGTTTTCATTCTGCATTTATTCCCTTACAGTGATCTTGAATGGCGCCCGTTAAAAAAAAACCCCACAAAAACTTGGCAATATTCCTCCATATTGCTCGTCCAATGTAATCCAAGTGTCCTGAGTGTGTAGCGTCCATAATTTACTCAAAACGACATCATTTAGTATATTTTCTAGAGCCCAAACTGTAGCATGTTGTTCTTCCTGGATGCGCGTGTGTGCATGCCACAGTGCACGCGCAGTATGGCATGCACTGCCATACGATAGTATGAATACTGACTAATGACAACTGATTTGCCCCAGCTGATTGAGATAACATTGTTGTGAATTGATGGTATATGAGTAAAACTGAATGAGTTGAATTATTTTATCACTCACCCACTCTGGTTTCAAGGAAGCCTTGTAGTTTAAGTTTTATTTGTTTTTTGTGGGGTTGTTTCATTTTTGCTGCAACCTAGAAAAGCATGGCTGCAGCATGGGGTGGGTATTAAATTTTACTAATTTAGGTTCATTATTTTATCTGATCATTTGATGAAAAAGAAAAGTAACAACCTAGGAAGAGACAGCAGCAGGAGGTAAAACAGTGTCTCTATAGATCCTCAGCTACCACAATCTCATATATAAATGTGCCAAGTTATAAAGATGCAATATAAATTTCCCTTAAACTGACCATTTAAAGAAAATATCCTGATGTCTTTCAACATTTTTCATGATCCAAAAACATTTAGTTAGTTTTGGGCAGCATGGCAGATTATTCTGCATCAGACTTCATTGTTCAGCTTCATACCTCTCATCCTCTGTTTGGTCTTTCACAGGAATCAGTTCACTGCTGCTTTCTGGGACCTGTTCTCCCCAGGGCTGTAGTGTGACGGTCTCTTTCACAGCTGCCCCCCAGAGCACATTAGTTTTCACATTTTCACTGAGGGAGAACTGCAGCCTCTCCTCACACACCTGAACAAACAAACCAAAGCAACTGAGCAGGTGAATAAGCTTGGGTCACATACGAGGCACTACAACAAATAAACACTCACCTGCATCATGAGACCATTTTTTGTTGACATTTTGGAAAAGGATCCCTGCTCTTTGACATCAGACGTTTGACCTGCTGGTTTCTGCCCATCATTTTCCTCTGATGGAGACAGATTGTCTTGGGAAACCAGGATCATGGGTCGTTCAGATTCCACCAACTTATCAGAGTTGTCAGAGATCCAATCCTCCTTCAAATCCATCCTGCTACCCTCAGGAGCAGAGGAGTCACAAATCTCATCACATGCATCACTACCATCTGTGCTACTATCCTTCTGATCAGGGGTTTTCTTCAGAGACTCCAACAACTCCAAGTTCCCTAAGAAAAGCTCCCCCAAACTTTCCTCTTCGTCCCCAGAGATGCAGCAGAGTTGTTCCAGTTTTTCAAAATCCTCCAGTGGCTCCTCATCCAGATCTTTCCACTCAGAAATCAGTAATTCAGGGATGTTGTTGAGAGGATCTTGGGGTGCAGACGGCGCTGCAGACGAGGCTTTCTGAGAAAAGCTATGATCACTTTGACCTTCTATGGCGGACTGAAGGTTATTCTCATCTGTCAGTGTTATTTGGACAGACGAGAAGTTCAGATTGGCCGAGATCCCTTTATTCTGAGTTGTAGCAGGTGGCAATTCCTGCAGTGGTGGCTCTGAGACATATGCGTTGTTACTTGGATAAATATATGACTCTGTCTCAGTACTGGCAATAAAGTCTTCTAGATTAATGTGACTAATAAAGTCTTCTGCCTCTATAACAGATGGAGGTGGACTAGGGAAAGAGTCATCCAAACTCTCCAGTTTATCATCTTGCACATCAAGGTCTATGCTTGGAGGAGGACTTGGAAAGTCTACTGAGCTGAAATTGTCCACTTCTGGATATGACTGATCTTGCTCCTGCTGTGCTTTAAAGTCACTGTGATTGGATGGAAGGGCTGCATCTCTGTAATCCTTCCTTGCTTCTGTGATGCTTATTCGTTCACCGATGCACTGCCCTGCAAGCCACGGTCTCATCTCAGCTTCTGGGTTGAAGCCCGATTCATCATTTTCCAGGTCTGAAGAGTTAACATGAGGAACTTCAGCGATACCAGCAGATATATTTAACTTTTTATTCTCTAAACTGTGGCTGAGGTGGTTCTCAAGATTAGAATCTGGGTCTGTGTCAGCAGGTCCAGCTGATGCCGGCCCTTCGTTGTGGATGCTGCAGCGTTGATCCTGAGACCATCTGTTAAAATTTTGATTCTCCCCTGTTTCTATGGGACCTTCCCTGTCCCCGACTGCCTCTTTGTATGTAAGTCCTTTCACTGATGACTCTTCTTCAGGAATTTCTATGTTCTCGACTTCAATATCAGCAGTCTCTCTCTCTGCGTCACGCTGTAAACTCTCGAAATCGTTCAGGTTCTCGATGTTTTCCTCTTGTTGTATTTCTTCTGCTGTTTGTTGCCTATCTGTAACTTTTGAGTCCCATGCTTCCTTCGCAGAATGATTTCCACTGTATCCTTGTGGTTCACTGGTCCAAGGTTCTTCGCAGCCCTTCAAGACATCGGGGTGAGGTTCACTCCCTGCAAATTCATCGTTTTCTTCAGTTTCCCAGTACTCCCGGCCCACAACAAGCCTCTCCCCCACCTCCCACCCCTTATTAGAGAACCCGGAGAAAAATTCACTTCTTAGCTCGACTTCAGGCCTCCTCTTTTCCGGGGAGGCCCACTGATTATTTTCATCAGGCCACAAGCGCAAGTCCTCAGACTGAGACAAGCGGTGACAGTCAAGCTCCCCCTTTATTACTCCCGATCCTTGTTTCTCCTCATTTTCCTCCAGTGCACTCCATAAGTCTTCAGTCATCGCGTCCAGTCTATCACAAGAGTCAGCATCTATGTTTTTAGCCGTGTCATTTTTACTTGCTGCCACGCTCAAGAGAGGCTTTTCCATCGGGGCATTTCTCGCCTCAGCAGAAGCTGGATTTACCTCTGTCTCCATCCTGACCTCTTTATCCTCTCCACCATCTAAGCATTGAAGGTTTCTTAGGCCCAGTTCGTTGTGGTCTAGACCTGTCTTCTCCTCACTTCTCTCAAGCTCTTTAACACCCTGCTCGGCCCATAGATGCGTCACACCACTCACACTACCCCTTTTTGCCAGGTTTTCATCTATGTGTATGTCGTGACTGGTTTGAAAGTCACATTTTTCAGATAATCTGGACTCTTTGTTGTCACATTGAGATGGAGCGACTGATTCCTCGGGTTCATTTCTGGATTTCAGGGACTTCAGTGCGGTGAGGTCATCATCTGTGACCGTAATGCTTGTGTAATCGTTGTTGCTTGGGCGAAATGTGCAATCCTTTGGCTGGCTTCCGGATGAGGACTTGATCAAACTACCTGTGTCAGCAGGGCTCTTGGAATACAGCTTGGAGTCTTCCGAGTCCAGGAATTTGCTATCTGTTGTCTCATAAATGATGCCATCAGTGTAGTGACTGCCTATTACGTACCCACTGCTGCGTGAGACCCCTGTCAGGGGTTCCTCATCTAATTTGGAAAACAACTCATCAATTAAGTCAACACAGTCCTTGACTTTGGGATCATCACACAGCAGAGCTGAACTTTTACCCTCACTGTGAAAAATACCTGAATCTTCTCTCTGAAAGGACTCTAGCCCTTTGCTTGGAATATCTTTGTTGCTGTCCAAACGAGAGTTGTCATTTTTAGGAGACTTCTGATACCTTAAATCAGTGTTGTCACAATTTTCACTTATCCCCCCTTCAACAGTGTCTGACCTGTAGTCTGACAAATGGGAACCATTTCGTAACGGGGTCTTTTCTCCCGGCTCTCCCTCCTCTTCAGTTCTCTCCTCTATCCCGGTCAACATTCCCCGCTCACCTCCTCGGCTGCTGCTTGACCGAGAGGCAATGAGTCCCTCGCTGTTTCTCCTGTTCATACCATCGCCCTCCCAGTCGCTGTCTGAGAAGTAGGCGGAGTCTCGATGCGGCGTTTCATTTCCCAGAGCTCGCCAACCACCGCTTCCCACTCCTCCCCCTGTCCATGAGTCACTAGGTGTGAGGCAATCTGCAGAGCTGGAAGTCAAAGGTGAGAGGACTGAGTCAGTAGGGGTGATGGGCGAGGCATCAGAGGATGGCTCCCACTCTGGAGTTGCAGCAGGATTATGTTCCCCTTGGCTGATATGACGCTGGCTTTGTTGATCATTTTCCATGTGCTGAAATGTATTTTCTCCATTTGTATCAGCAAACTTCTTCTTAGCGTGAGCGCTCACATTTTCAACTCGGTCCAAATCAGCTGTTCTCTCAGAGTTAGTCAGTGTGGTATCAGACTTCCCGTCTGTTTGGAGCTCTCTCTCCGGACTGTGGGCCTGTCGGTCATCTTTCATTATCTCACCGTTCCCCATTACAGTAATCCTCTCAGTATCATTTGTTATGTATGATTTGTTCTCAC
This sequence comes from Craterocephalus amniculus, assembly GCA_036024015.1. NCBI lineage: Eukaryota > Metazoa > Chordata > Actinopteri > Atheriniformes > Atherinidae > Craterocephalus > Craterocephalus amniculus. The sequence continues at coordinate 20,306 of JAVQJG010277246.1, forward strand.
GCAGTATCACAGTGTTGGGCTCTGTACCACTATCAGTGGATTCAGAAGTAGAGAGCTCTGACCGGTCTGTCTGCTCACCTCTGGCAGGTAAGGCAGGTCCATCTGAACACTCCTCTTCCTTCTGACATTCAAGTGTTTGGTTGTGTAATAAACCATTTTTGGGCATGATTTCTGAAAACACAAACTCACCAGACTGGCAGTGAGGAGCATTGTTTCCTTGGCTGTCTGATTTGAGTGATTGCTTATCTGATCCTATGTGTAGAATTGGGATCTCAGGTCTGATGGAAACCTTTATCTCACTCTTCTTGGCACGCTTGGTCACTTGGGCATAGATGGCCTCAGTTTGTGTGTCATCTTTTCCTTTGTTGGATGCTCGTATGGAGCTGTCTGACTGGAAACTGATGGTCTGGGCAGAATTTGGGTCAATGCATATGGACTCGTATTCAGGAGAAAGTGGAGTAGGAGAATAGGATGGATCTGGTTCCTTCCTGGCAGCATTTTGTCTGGAAATGATTTCAGTTAGAAAGGTTTCTGCTGACTGGATCTCTTTCAGGAACTCTTCTCTGGTCATTTCAGGTTTCTGTGGCTCCTTCTCATTCATACATGCTTCAGATTCTTGCTTTTCAACAGTGATCTCTGACAGGAGAGAGCGGGATCTCCGTATTCCTTTTGAGAACGCTTCCTCTGCCTCTGTGTATGAGGGCAGCCCTGGAGCGCAGACGTAGGGTTGCAGCCTGGATCCTGCAGGATACAGGTACTTTACAGGATCGCTTTCTGACCCTCTCTCCATATCCATGTCCTTTCTCTCTGTGTCAATCTCTGTGAGAAAAAGATCCTTCTGAAAAGATTCATTAGCGTCTGCATTATCCTCCTCATCTCCTGTCCTGTTGATATGTTTCTCATGTTCCCACGAGTGTCCTGCAGAGCCCATCTCTGTGATCAACGACTGAGAGCGCCGCATCCCTTTGTTAGACACCACAAAGTTCCCCCATCTCTCTCCCTCTTTTTTCTCCATTTTCTCCCTGTCCCATGATGCCTCTGATTTGGCTTCACTTGACTCTGTCACACTTGATATCTCTGTCAAAAACAGATGCATGGGGGATTTTTTGGCTGCAGAAACATGTTCTGCCTGAAGTTCGGCATCTTCTTTCCAAATGGCGGGCAGGATAGTGTCAAGGCGTGACTGAGTCCTTTTCATTCCCCTGGAAAAGAGATCCGCAGAGGATGGGTCTGCGTCTTCAGACAGGCTGGAGTGAGTGACGGTCGTCGCACCGCCATATCTCTCAGGGGACATGAAAGGAGAGTCGTCTTCATCTGAATAGGTGGGACTTGATGAAGACTGCCTGTCTATCTGGGGGTTTGTGCCCTGGGTGCGGGGTGGATTTCGATAAATGGGGCGCAAAGGGTTTTCTCGACGAATAGGTGAGTCAAAGACTTTTGCATGGGAACGAGAGGTCTCCTTAGAGGTATTCGATGATGCTGCATGCCTGGTGTCTCTCTCTATTTCAGATATGTCACAGGATAGCGGGTCTCTGTTGGATCTCTGCATCAGTGGTTTACTGTATCTCAAGTAAGAGTCAGATGTGTTGTAGCTGGGGACACTTCGTTGTGGTTTGGAGTGTGGAGGTAGAGGGGGAGGACACATTTGAGAAGGTTGAGGGTATATTGGATGTCTTGATGGGGGAATGGAGGGGGACAAGGATGGGGAAGGTGGCAGAGTCTGTCTGGCCCGATGGAGACCCAAGTGATCAAAAGTAGAAGGTGGGCAGGAGCTCATGTGATGGGGGTCTGTCTCAATTTTTCCTCTGAGGGTGTAATGAGGCAGTCCTCTGTAGCCAAGTGGAGGGGCGGGGAGGGGCCGAGAGTGAAGATGGTTGGCAGAAGACATGGACATGGAGCGAGGTTTGGGAGGAAGGACCGGAGCGTGAGAAGCGGCGGAAGACTTTTTATCTCCCTCGTTGCTCTTTTTCTTCTCCACCTCATCATCATCACCTAAATCCACAACTGAGAAGTCGGTCACTCTGCTGGAAGTGTCTCTGAACTCAGCCACGCCTGTGTTGGGCATCTGAAGCTGGATCTCGCTGGACCGGATAGTTTGGAGAGTTTTTCCACCCTTATCAGAAGAATAAGGAACTCGCTCTTTTCCACTGCGAATCTCCACAAGCTCCACATCTCCGGGGCAAACTGAGTCAGAGCGAGAAGAGGACTGACCCCTCCCTTTAAGAGTTGGCGACTTGTCTTGGGGAGTGTGCTCCTCTAGTCGGATGTAGTATTCACTGGCAAGTGAGGGGCTTCGGGCACTTATCACTGGTACCACAGTGGGCGTGTCCAAGGATTGTCTGTGGTTGTTGTTCACAGTTGGGATTGGCTGAGGAGGAGGAAGAGGTTTGTACCCTCGTCTGGCATGAGCCTTCTCCCAGAAATACTCAAAGTTCAAGCCTTTGCTAGTTTCTGTGACTGTCAGGATATCATCCAGTTCCGATGAGGACGGGGTGATACAGTTCCCCACGGGGTCCAGCAGGGGGTAAGAGTTGTCTCTGCTCTCCCTGCTGTACTCTCTATCCCGATGCCGCTCGTTTCCTGCAGCCTGAAAGGCAGGTGGACGGAGTAGGTCCCAGCGTCTCTCAAATGACTCCTCGCTCTCCCCTCGCCTTCCCCTGCCCTCCTCAAACTCCTCATCCTCTTCATCTTCTTCCCCAACACTCCCACTCGCCAATCCACGCTCAGCAGCCAAGACAGAGGATAGAAGTAGGAAAATTTCTGCTACTGAGGGGCGCTGTGATGGCGGTAGCCAACAGGACTGCATGATCTCATACCTGTAGACAAGACAGAAAGACAAGAAGACTAAATAAGGAAAGCAGCTTTTATGACTTTTTATTGAAATGTTTTTTATTCCTGAACAATTCAGTTTGCAGTTAAATACTGACCAGTAATCTGCATGGGAGAGTTTAAGTCTGGGCTGGGCCAGTGTGATCTGTCGCTCCCTGATGACAAAGGTCAGCACCTCTTCATCACTCAGGTGTCTATGGGGCTGAGAGCCAAATTCAAATAGCTCCCATATTACCACCCCCAAGGACCTGAAAAAACAAAACAAAACAAATGATATGACAAAGCTTCACACACGTTTCATGTTATGTAATATTTTCGAAAAGATATCTTGAGTAAAGAGTCTGCGAACTGCTCCTGCATCCAGTGAGGATACAGATGGACAGAAGCCCAGTGACGCAAGCTGGGCTCCTCAACTCAGATGTTTTAGCAACATTATTGACATACTGCAGCATTTTATATAGATGGTTATCTAATTCATGTCCGTTTCTTTTTTTGTTTTTGTCTCCTTTTTTTTTAGTAACTGAATCACATGCAAAGTAGGAGGTAAGGAACAAAAATCCTAATCTGCAATCAATAAATCTTTTATCTTATCAGCTGAATAAAATCACATTGGCATGATTTCGCAACTTTATCCTTTAAATATCACTGCTATTGTCATTAATTGTGCATCATAACAGACTTACAGTGGTGGTTAAGTTCTTCGTCTTGGTTTTTGGACATGACAAATTTAGATAATTCATTGTTATAACACATGTACATTATGTCATTGCTTTCTCTCCTTTAAACATTTTCAAAATGAAGTCAATAGACATGAATCTAGCCCAAAATATTTTCAGAACATACCACACATTGCTGGTCTTGGTTTGGTCAGTAACAATGAGAGATCCTCGGTACTCCTCCAGCAGCTCAGGAGCAATCCAGCGCAGTGGGATCCATAGCTTGTCTGGAGTTAGGTAATAGTCCTCCTTTACAAACAAATACAATAATTATTATAAAAAACATAAAATTTGCAGGAAGGTTATGTAAAGAGTAATACAAGACCAGTTCATCATACCTTGTAATGGTTGTGTGATAGACCATAGTCGCCTATTCTGACAGTGAGGTCGGAGGTCAACAGACAGTTTCTTAAAGCCAGATCACTGCAGTAAAAACACAAAAATCCTTTTCAGAGATCCTTACATCATGTGTTTGGGCCATCTTGTTTATAATCTACCCCACAGCGGGAGAAGTGACGCCCCTGACTGACCTGTGGATGTAGTTGTTTTCATGAAGATGCAGCAGACCCGAGGTGATCTCGAAAGCCATCCTCTGAAGAGTCAGGAGGTCCCTGGTTGGGAGGTCTGGAGTCATCCCATCTGACTTGCGCTGGGCTCTCAGATACCTCTTCAGGTCACCCTGAATCGTTCATCAACACAATAATACAAACAGTTAAGTCAATGGATGTAGAAGATGGGTTGGTTCCAGTTTGGCCATGAGACTGTGAGCTCAAGTTTATTTATGACTTCTGCAGTAAATACATCCCTTCGTAAGTGTTATCAAGCGCAGAGCATCGGGGGGAATTGGTAATGAGCTGGCAATCTTTTGTACTAGTCATTTGTATAGCAGGAAGAACAAGGGAATAAAATAAAGGCTGGATAAAAGGATGGACAATCTGTTGAAGGAGAGGACAACATGAAACTTTGTCAGACAGGGTCGAAGCAGCTCTTTGGCTGCTCTCACGGTGTCGCTAACATTGATCTGCTTGTGACTTTGTTTGGCCTGACAGAGCACTCCTATGGCTTTCTTAATCATTCACAGTGTGCAACAGCTGAGTGAAGGAAAACAAACCAAGACCTTGGCAATAGAACATAAATAATCTTTGTGAAAATCAAATTTCAGAGCTTCGATCATCAAATGATAATAAATTATGGTGAAATTATACAATCTGACAATAATTACACATAATAATAAATGGCAATTAGAACGTTTTGAGCAATGTGAGCCAACTAGATAAGTCTCAAATGATCTACAGTAATAAACTGTACCTAGCAGAACTGAAAATAATGATGTCTATGATGTTTTAAGTAAATATGAAGTATGGTTAAATATAACAATTTTTACTCACCAGTTGACAAAATTCCATAACCAGTAGGAAGGGGATGCTCTCACTGCACTGCCCCAAACACTGAAGGACGTTGGGATGCTTTAGGCTCCTTGGAGGAACAAACAGACACCAATCATAAGAAAGAGAATTAGATATTCAGTTGCTGTTGTAGACAGAAACAGGTCGGCATGTCCTTCCTTGAATGTGTTCTGACTCTGAGTGTGTGTGCGTGTGTGTATGATTGTACGCTGTGATTTTATGTGTGTTAAAAGGAAAAGAGGGCCACCAGGAGGCTACTCACACTTGCAGCCTGCTAAACACTTTGTTCGGCTCTCATCATCAAGAACAAGTTTTATTACTATGTACCAGCAGAAATATCATTAGAATGCAAGCTAGGAGAAGCAAACAGACATTATTCCGACTTCTTATGATTGCTGATTTTATCATTAGAGTAACAATATTAATCTTATTTAAGAAGTGATAACACAACTTCAATTATAGCTTCCATAATTATCTCTTATATCTGCTGCTCCTCCTGCATCATGATGTGTTATGAACTGTTGATGAAATGTTAATCCATCACTTTTAAAACAGTGAGCTCTCCACATTGAGTTAAGCACAAGTGTGTTGCTGTATCTGTGCTATTGCCAAGCTACATTTATAAGTCATAAATTGCAGCAACTGTTTGGCAAAAGTTACATAACCCCTTTTCAAATGTTAACTTGAGTTTGAGAAGTTTATCCCACCTGTAGGGCTCAGATTCAGCCAGGAACTTCCTCTGCTCCAGAGGGCTGGCGCTGACACGGAGCTCCTTCACCACAGCCTGCGAGGAGCTGGAGTCACACAGCACTTCAGCAAGGATCACCTAGAGGACACAAAAAATCGTGCAAGAGAGCCCATGAGAAGGAGAATCACACTGAAGAGTGTAGGGTTATGCCAGTGTTAAATATAAGGGTATGCTTTAAGAAAAAGATGTATTATTTCCATATTTATCCTGAAAGTGCAAGAGTTGTATCTGAATACTAAAAATTGTTACCTCACCTTTCCAAACCAGCCATTTCCTATCTCCTGCAGGTAGTTTAAAGTGTGCCGTTTGAAGCACTGAGATTTAGAGTCTGTAAAAGAAGAGGAATAAAAAAAGATTAGGGGTCACACAGATGTCAGGTGTTGATATTCTGAGATACAACATGATATTCCATCATCTCTGTATTTTTATCCAAATTATAACTCTCTTTGGCTTGTCTTTCTCTGTATGTGCAGTGTGGAACTAGACAGATTTGTAAATTGATCTCTTTATCGATCAATTATTTAAGATGATATGACTGGTACTCTAATAAATTCTCTTATTCCATCTTTTCAGACACGGATCCATCCGGCTTCTTCTCTTCTTACATTACAATAAATTCAATACTATGATATGTTGATCAAACATGAACCTTTGATGATGCTGTATTGGCTTAAAAATAAACTGTAACACGTCTTTTTAATTTTTTTTCTGATATCTTATTCTGAGTGTTAATCAATAAGGAAAGTAATCAGCTTTGCTTACATGTCTCACCTTCATGATTTGAAATTTTTTAAGGAAAAATGTTTTTTAATTAACCATTTTTATCCTTTCAATCTTGCATTAGATAACACATAAATATAATGAGTTTACAAAAATGAATTTAGAAATAGAAAGCAGCTTAGATTAATACTATACAATGCAGTGACATTTTTTCCACCCTTGTGTGCATCTCTGCCCCATTGTCCAGTTTGGTCACTGACAGATCACTGATGCAGAAGTTTCTCCGATCACAGTTTCCACCTCACTGAGGTGTAGTAGGGTGTCCAGCGCTACTGGTTGTGCTCTCAGTTTGAAACCTTTAATGGATCCACATCAGTGATTCAGGCAACAAAGCATGTGGGAGTTCAAGGGAGGAGGACAGCTCTAAACATTGGTCTTGAGGGTTTTACTTACACAAGAGTAGGAGAGCATAAGAGTCAGGTTACCTGCTCCATCCTGTAACACTGGACAGTTGGATCGGTCTCTGACTGGTAAGGTGTAGACCTCAGGGAGGGAGGGACATGACGACAGGCTGTCCTCCTGGATGGGACTGGAGCCTCCAGAGCACTCCTCTCCATCCGCATTGTCAAACTCCTGGATGAACCACAACAGCGCACAAAATAACGATACTGGTATAATCATGAATGAAAACTATTGTTATGCAGACCCCTGCCAAGCTATTGTGATTCTCATTGTTTTTGCCAATGATTGTGGGAATTAATTTTGAGTTAACCTTAAATAGTAAACAATCCTTTAAAAAATCTCCTGAATCCAGATCATCTACAAAAACTAATTGGGTCCAAAAACATATGCTGCAGACAAACAGACAGACCAATGATGCCAAACACATGACCTCTGCCACTGCAGAGGTAAATATAACACAGGTGGCTTTAGCTAAAACTCGTTTGTGCAAACAATGAGAAAACAGTGATTCTGAACCAATGACACGAAATCTTCTACAAAAACAAAGACACTGTCAAGTCAAAAGATGAAGCTTTGCTGGGATGAGACAGATAGGATTATTGACTATTTCTACCTCATTAAGTTGCAATTGTTGGCTCGTCTATATTTCCAGAAAAAAAAACGCCATGCAGTTATTTTTAAAGTGAGTTTTCCCCTTTTAAAAAAAGAATACACAGACACTGGCATGCACAAAATATGTGGCATAACAAAGAAAGCAAAGAGAGGTGAATAAATCTCTTACATGTTGAAGACTTACATTGAACCCCACTCCTCCTCTCTTACAGCACAGGCAGGTGAGGAGCAGCAGAACAAAAGAGACAAGCCCCGAGCAAGAGATGAGGATGACGACGTAGGGTGGAGGGGAGAGGGATGCAGCTCTGGTCTGAGAAACTGGGAGGAAAATAGGAACAAAAGTACAAGAGAAGAAGAGGTTTAATACAAACATTCAGGGTTTTTGTACTTCTACATGGGAATCTGAGTCAGTGAAAAAGAAAACAGATTTCACTGAAGCACAGGAGTGTAAAATCTTGTCACACAGGTGTTGTATTAAGAGGGAAACCATTGGAATGATTTCTTAGCTGCAGGTTTGGGACACAGCGGAGAACCCCAATGGACAGTTCGTACCAGGGATTTGAGGGTAAAAAAGCAGGAAAACAAACTAAGTTTAAGATAAGAAGCTGTCTGGATCAGTAAAAGAAAATATAGAGACTGGAATTAAAGTTCGAAACTGGGAAGATATACCATTCCAGCAAGGACAATAAGCATGGGGAAAGGGGGAGTATCAGAAATGGCATTCCACTCAGGAAACACAGTTAAAGAAGCAGGGGAGGATGGCTGGAGTTTAATTTAGGTAAAGAGGGATTGCTAAGTGGGAAGGGATCGGAAACTGGAAAAGAATTACTCAAATCAGGAAGGTTTACTAGTCAGGTGAGAAAGGGAGGGATCTGGACATTTCATATTTGTACCTCAACGTAGTCGATTGTGGGAAGTGAACCATCTGTAGAAAAGAAAAGGGGCAGGGCAACGTGGTTAAATACCTTTCAGGTAGGTTTCATTGGAATTCTGTACCTAAAATTTGTAGATGACATAAAAGAGGAACAATGACACCTTGAAACAGTCAGAGGGAGGCAAACTCACTGAGGATGAGTAACACATCAATTTCAACCAAAGGCTTATGTAACTTTTCTGTGTAATCCAAACCTCCAAACATTTTCACTTCACAATGCAGGTTTAAATACACTACATAACACTATGAGGAATTTTGAAATTAATCTCAAACATGATTAAAAACTATGGTAACAAATCACTGATTTTAAAACTGCAAATGTGCATCTTAAAGTGTGTCATGCCTCAGAATATCCTGGTTTCACTGTCAGTGTCCCTCATTAAAATTAAACAATACATTCCTTCACAAGGTCATGATAGTATAAACACTGCATACATCAATTTTAAACTAGCTTATATTTAGTAATTTAGAATCTAAAATACTGCTTCTTGTTCAGAGGTCTGTGACCTCTTTCTTTTTCCCCTACTCTTTTTAACTATATCCCCACCCCCCTTTTTGTTAAAGGTACGCACCAGAAGTTGCAGCATAAACAGAGCAGGAGAAAAAAGGTAACTTAAGATGCGCCCAGAATATGAGAGCATCTTTCCACCAAAATGCGCACGATGCCTAAGCAGCCTTCTAATAATGAGACGATTCATGCAACTGGCCCACAAGATTCTTATAAATATGAGATAAATCCCATTTAAATGGTACAATCCACTTTGACCATATTGGCTTTTCTTCCCACCTCTAAAGCAAGAGGAGAATTTAACTTCTCTAACGGGCCTTACGTGCGTCCCCAAAACATTCACCACTAACAACAAACCGGTGGCGTCAATCTTGTCGCACAAATCCTGAGCAGAGCTATTCTTTCATCTCTCCCCAGACAGATGTCCAGACAGACACTGCATATGAATAGGAACATAACGCAGGGCCTTTTCCACCAGCCTCCATGCCAGCAGCTCACATCAAAACAATACACCACCATACAATGACTGCACACATTACACAAACACAGCACTGTGCCAGCTCTTCAGAGCAAAGGACATGTTCCGAGTCAGACCAGTAAAGATGCTGGAAGTGGTCAATGTGCTAAATGATGTCGAGTGCCGCGATTGGATTTAAGATCTTCAAATGAGCAGCGATTCTTATAGTCTGCAGCTCATACTCTTCATGTTGTTTTGAAATGCCATCGATGCAAGGCCCAGAGATATCGCAACACTCCCCTGATATTTTCATCAGTGCATGCAAATATGGTACCCTACCCATCACCTCCTGTTTTCATCATAAGTCGCGCACTGCAATCATCTTAATTCACCATATGCCTCCAACTGGTTGACATTACAGTATTTACCCCAGTGTGGAAAGGCCTTTTCCTGACCGACTACATCCCCCCTCTCTCCTCCTTTCTCCAGCATCACTGACAGGTTTTAAAACCCCCCACCACCACCATCTCCTCCGACTCCGCTCACCTTCCCTCTGCGGTGCTCCGAGGGCTCTGTCCGGGCTGAGATACGACATGATGCCCGCCAGCGCTACCATCGCCCAGCAGTGTGGCCGCATCTTCTCCGCGTGCGGAGCAGCAACAACATCCGAGCGACGGTCGGTGTCCTGATGGCTCCCGTCCCCACCGCGCGGTCTGCACAGTCTCCGGCTCACGCTGTCTCCGTCTCCCCCCTCCGCTTTTTCCTCCAAATAATAAAAGAGCGTCTCCTCGCTTCCCTTGTTATGCTCTCCCCCTCCCTCCCTCACCACCTCCTCCTCCTCCTCTAATCCGCAATTAAACAAGGTGCGCGAGATGCTCCATTGTGCATCATCAGTCCGCGGCTCTGCTCAAAACAACCATCCGATATATTTATATTTATGAATATTTCCTCCCCACTCTTCCATGCATCTCACAGTGTTGGAGGTTGTCTGTGTTTTCTCCTTCGCCTGCCTACGTCAGACCCCGCGCGCGCATTGTCACGGTCCGGTTTGAAAAAAGGGCAAGAAAAAAAAAAAGAGCAGCGATAATATTCCCACAGGGAGCTAATATGTGCATAACTGGTGCTCAGTTGGAGCTTCTATCGATCTCACATTGGATTTTTAATCCGAAATGATATCAATTCAGCATTCATATGGGGACCTTTGAGTCCTCTGGCATTTTTAGTGAACGGACACGCATATTATAAGCGGCTAAAAGTAATGTGATATTTTATTTCATCAAAATATTTGTTTAGTTTCCTTAAAAACGGTTTACATTTTTGTTTTAATGTTTAAGAATCAAAAAGAGGACTTAAAACACAAGACCAGAGACCATAACATCACTCACAAAGGTGGGCTTTATTAAAGGGAAAGGTGTGTTTTTACATTATACTACTGTTAAAGTAAAATAACCAAAAAGAAAATTAATCTCAATCCCTCATGCTGCTGTTTATTTTACATCTTTGGAGGAATCACTGCAAACATTTTGAAGTGTCATAGTGGAGCATTAACAATGGTTCTGATCCATCCAACAGTTAGTCAGCATGCTCAATACAGCATCCTGAGACTACAACAGATAACTCAGGCTTTTATTTATTCGTGGTGACAGGTATCATTTCTTAAGCTCAAATGATCCTTTTCAGTATGTTTCAATCAACTCATAGTCCCTAAAAAAAGATATATATAAGAAAAGGAACCAGACTTTTTTGACAATTTAAAGCCACTTAAACCATCAGCTAATTATCTACCAGTAGAAAATAATCTTGTACGTCTTAAATTTTTATTAACTTAACTTTTTCTTTCAGTCTAATTTAATTACACCAGTAGCATCTCTACATGTTTTAAATGATATAAGCCATGCAAACAGTTGTTCAGTGTTTTCTTGCTGACAGCCTGAGCCTAACGCCCCCTGTGATGTCAACCATCTGCCCTGCTGATGCGCTCATGAGCGAAACGCTGCATGGGCAAAAGAAGCTGCAGCCGAACACGACCCTGACAAAGAAAAAAACCAAATAAATAAAGCAGGATGATCATAGTCATAAGATTTTCAAAACGACTCATTCTGCTTCACGGTAAACAAGATCTGCCATTTCACAGTCCACTACTAATCAGTCTTTAAACAACAGGAATCGCTCAAGATTTCAGAATCTCTTCTCTCCAGCTCTCCCGATCGCGTCTCTGCCGCTTTCTGGCGAGTTCAGGGAAGTAGGCGCTGTTGTACGGCCTCTCCCTGTCATTCAGCTCCAGCCCTGGATCCTTCCTTTTGCCGCTCCTCTGCTCGAGAAGAGCCTGGGCTCTCCTCCGTTCTTCAGCTTCCCTCTGTAAACGCTCCGCACGCAACTTCTCTACGGAGCTAGTAAAGAAATTACAAAGGTTTTACTAACGCACCATCACTTCTATTTCACAACACACGTACTGTAAACCATAAATACAACTTTAAATTTCTTAATTTTTTTAATTCTTCTTACCTCTCCCCACTCTTTTCACCTTTGTCTCTTTTTTCTTTCTTCTTGCTTTTGTGCTTCCTGTCGTTCACACAGAGCACTTTCTTCATGTCTTTTAAAGGGTCCAAGCTGTCTTTCAGTCTACGGTCCTTCTTCTCTCTCTCCTCTTCGCTTATGGTTGTCTTCTTTCCTGTGTCTTTCTTCTCTTCTTTTTCTTTGCTGCCCTTCAGGTACCACGGAGTCACCTCGGTCCCCGGCTGGGGTCCTAAAGACACGAGTAAGCCGATGGCTCGTTCCTGTTTCTCCTAGACATGCAACAAACAAAACCAACAGTGATCATATTTAATAATCTGTCATTTCAATTAGTCAACTTCAGTTTACCATTTTCTGGTACATTCCCTATCTTTTTCCTGTTGCAAAAAACTGCAGGATTTTCAAATATTCTTATTCAATAAATAAAACAATCCCTATTAATAACTAGTGAGGCTTATAAATAGTAATGTTAGACTTGTTAAAATGAACTCCAACTAATCATTATTTGGTTATTGTCTAATGAATCATGGGGAGATTTTCAAATGAACTCTTTAGCACAATAAAAACATGACAGCAAGAAGAAGCAACACCATCACCTTTTCTTCTTTCTTCTCCCTGAGATACTCCTCATTTCCTTTCTTCTCTGAAGACTCCTCCACAGGAAAAAGATTGAGATGCTCCAGACTTCCTCTGCTCCGTTCATCTTCATCATCCCTCCCTTCTCCTGCCGACTGGAGGGCAGCTCGGGCTTTCCGTTTCAGATACTCTGTACGAGCCTGTGGAGATGAATGGTTGGGATTATAACACACTGAATGCATCAGGAACATTTCAAACTTCACATTTCATAAAATAAGGACCAGTTTTATTTTAATGATGTGATTATACATTTTGACTTTGACCTTAAAAACATTAATCCTTTATTCAGCTGTTGTTTTAGATTAATTGGTAAATGAATGCTTCAGTTAAGCGCAAGTGTGTATGGTCATTTATTAAATATAATTAAACATAGCAGATTAACACAAGTTAACCATACACAACTTTACTCACAAATCGTTTGAAGTTTGACAGGACTGTGCAATGACACTTAAAGTCAAAATGCACTTGAGGATAAGATTGTAAAGACAATTTATAACTTAAACTGGTAGTTTCTTTTAAAAAAACTTGAAATATTGTAAGTTCTCCAAATGGTAGGAAAATTAAGCAGCATTTTAATTTCACACAAAGTGGAGATAAAATAAAACAACACATATATTGTATAGGTATCATAAGTGTATACCCTGAGATTTCTAATTAGTTTCATGTTGTTGCTATCATGACTGTTATATCCCTGGATTTACCGAAAGATTAGTTATTGCTGTACAATAATTTAACAAAAACTGCATAATTAATTCAACATTTTCCCTACTTGTTTTTCCAGAAATGTCTTAATTGAGGTTTATATATATATATTTAAAGTATTTTAAACGCTTCAGTTTGTGCTTTTATACTATCAGAGGCGTTTCTAATGGGCCTTTACTACCATAAACATGTATATACGTTTATCTGTACGTGGCTTTGAAAAATAAAACAAACAGTGTTGGAAAACCCTCCATATCACCACAACATGTGAGATATACAGAAAAGGCCAGTCTGCCAACACTTTAATTTACGCTAAATGTGCTACTCAGATGGTATGAGACTATGAGACAGCCCATCCACATAGTAAATAACAGCTAGTCCTTGCTGTGGTTATCATCATCCTGGGAAATACAGAGACAACTCCGGATTTACCTCTTGTTCCGCGCGCTCCACGCGACGCTTGGCCTCACGTTCTTCTTCTGCTGCCTGGGCTTCGTCCCTCCGCACACGTGCGATGTTGTCTTTATTGCGGACATGCCAGCTCTTTTTCGGGAGGATGTTCATTGTTGCCTTGGAGACTGGTGATACTGTATGTTGGCAGCTAGCTACCTAAGAACTAAGAAGGCTAGCAATAACTGTCTCAAGAAAAAAAATCTGATTTGCTTAATAAACCCTGTTTGCTTTGAGGGAAAGCAAGGTAATGAATACAGGAATGTAATGACGTAAATAAGCTAACTTACGACATTTAAAGCCAACGTTGTGACGTGTCAAACTGGTTTGCCTTTAGATAGAAAAAGCGCTAGTTTTAGCCGAAGTCTGCTACTTTCTTACGTTAACTCTACGTTCGCGACGCAGCAGTAAGAAGATACATTAACTAGTTCCTTAACAAAAGAAACGAATCTATTTGACATTTTAAACTTGGCTTGTTATTTACTTGACGGGCGTATAACTGTCCTTTATGTCAGTTTGCTGCAGTCCACAGGAACCAGTACATCTCCAGTACACTCAAACAGGAAGTAAACAGTAGCTCAACATTGAAGTAATTACTCGATTGTAACACCAGGGGGAGCTATAATACCCCTCATTTTATTTTTAATGGTCAAACACAAGGAAGATACAAATATGTTTCTGAAGTGTAAAATTATGACAGTATAATGTAATATA
>JAVQJG010277283.1:0-11826 GCA_036024015.1 Craterocephalus amniculus
TAAAAAATTTTAAAAGGAAAAATAACTTTGTAATGTCAAAAAATATCACATATGCAAAAATGTCAAACGGTATGTTTTTTAGATAAATAATTATAGTTGTAGTTAATTTTTACCTAGAAATATATGAAAATAATTACAAATTCTGCCTTTAAACAATATTTAATGACAAGAGAAAATGTTTTAAAGCCAATAGAAATTGAAATGATCAAATAATCTTACAATGTATTTTCATTTTATTTAAATATAGATGCATTATCCTAGACTTGGAATTTATTGAACTCAACTAAACATTAAGTTGAAGTCAGATTAAATGTATTTAACTATTACCGTCTGATTAAATACTCAAGTCTTGGCTTCTTACAGTTTTCTTTAAAAAAAAGAAGTAATTAGCAGGATCTGTGGCAACAGGCAGCCCTGGAGGAGTCCAGCCCTCATCAGCTATGGATGAAACATACTGTGATTAACGTGGATAAAACATGATAATGAATTAGCATTCATGAAACTATCTATCGTTTTTTTATTTTAGAAATTTCTGTAACATACAATAAATTATCATGTGAACACTTTTTCAATTAAACAAAGATTTCAATGTTAAAACCATGATTATTGTTGTCCATGAATCCAACAAACTCAAAAGCTCCCTGAGCAGGAAAGGTCTGATTACAAATTTCAGAGACCAGGATGGAAGGAAGGATAGTTTTGCTGCAGTTTCTTGGAGATTAGAGAAAGTGATTCCACACTAAAATCTTTATTTATGTTAAGTAAACCAGTTGATCACATTCAATTTTTATTCTTTTGTCTTAACATATTCCAGTTAAGACATCTGTACACAAGTTTAAACTGAATTGTCAATGAGTATACACATGTATACTAAAATAAGCTACTGAAACAGAATGAAATCAAATGAACTACAGATATAAGGCAACAGCATGTAGAACAACTTAGCAAAACAGATACAGTAAACAAAAAATAAATAGAGGTTTAAATGATCAAAACTGAGAAATCCCTCATTCTTTAATTGCAACATTGCATCGAGGAGGATAGAAATAACACACATTATCACAGATTATTATGCAACATGCCATCCAACTGGATGGATAAATTAGGGACTTCAAATAGCTTAGAAGTAAGCAGGGGTGGCCAACCCTGGTCCTCCTGCAGGTTGTCCATCCATCCCTCCTTCAACACACCTGATTCAAATCACATAGATCCAACAACCAATCACAGTGCCTCTTTCATTTGAATTAGGTATGTTGGAGCTGGGATAGATGAAAAACTTGCAGGACTGTGACTCTTGAGGACCAAGGTTTGCCACCTCTGTTCTAAAGACTCCCAAAAAAGTGTGGGTTGTCTGGATTACCTTTTGGTGCGTAAGCTTTGTGTGAAAATGTTTTTACACTAAGCTGCCAACGTCAGACTCAATCTTTGATATCATTCTCTGCAGCAACAGCGAAATGTCAGTTTCCCTGCTCTGTGTAGGCACAGCAGAGGTAACAACATACAGCAGGGCAGATTTAACAGAGAAAAAAACATAATCACAAAACAGGAAACATCAACATCCAGTAATTTTGAATCTTTCAGAGCAAAAGCAACAATGAGACCAACAAACCAAAAAAACAGTGTGATTGAAATGGCTGTGATGGTGTGGAAAGCTCTCTGCTTGGATTGGTCAACTCGCTCCTTGTCTCTGCCCCCGTCCCCGGGCCCCGGACGAATTAAAACACAGAGAACGGAAACGGTGCAGAAAGCTGAGACTATCATGGAGACAGCTAACAGGCAGAACAATTCAATTGAGTTATCTGTAACAAAGACATGAATCATTGTCAGGACAAAGCAAAGCACCCAAATGCACCCATTGATGATGTTTCTCATCCTGACCCCACGGGTGCTTCTCAGCCCCATGTAGATGACGGGGTGAACAACAGCCAGGTACCGCTCTACACAGGTCAGGGTTTGAAATGATATCTCTCCGTAGAAGGCAGGGTAGCAAAGACAGCTTCCCAGTAATGCTAAGCTTTCAACATTTACATAAAAAGTAGATAAGATGCAGAACCATCCAAGGACCCAGATGAACTCCATGGCAGCCTGGTTGTAGGCAAAGAGGTCAGAGTTGCTCGTCGTCTGGAATGAGCGCTGCTGACGCCATTTCTGGAAACCCAGGTAGAGGAAGATGATGGAGAGGGGGAGGAGGAAGATGGCTCTGACTGCGGTAATGACAATGTACATAGTGCCACAATGGTGGACAGAAAGTGAGCTGAAGGCCAAAGAAGCGTTTCCTGCCATGTTTACTTCATGTAGTGTTGGCCTGAAATGAAAAGAAAGCAGCAGGATAAAATTTGAAAAGAAGAATTTCAGTTAAGTTCTGTGTTTTCTTAAAATTGAGATGCAATGAAGTGCAGGTTTCACATAGATCGGATAAAAGCCTGCATTGGGAGGGGATGTACATGCTGTTAATAAACACTGTTGCTCATTAGTCTCATCAATAGTGTCATTGTGTCAATCTAGTTTTTGTTTTACATTCCTACAGAACAATTATCTTCACAAGATAAAGTCCTTCCGTCTTACCTGACTACCTTTACTAAACATGTGGAAAAATTTATTCAGCTATGTCCTCCTGTCTTCTTAGACCCAAATGTAAAATTTGCTCAAAGTCGATAAATGTTGGTGTCATTCAAGCAGTTAAAAATATTCTGAATGACTTGAGAGAAAATGTTTCAAGATTCAGGATTCAAGATTTTATTTCTCTTGCGGGGTAATTTGTTGTGAAGCAAGCAGAAAAACTACAACAACAGAGACATGAGGAGATCAATAAATATCAGAAACACATAAAAAAAGAAGGGGGTACAGTAGATAAAAATAAGTCCACTTATTCCATGGGACAGTGGCACCAGGAATAGAATAATGCCTTAATGTCCTGCATTTTGGCTGCATTTATCTGCTGTTTTGACAAGAAACACCTTTTTTTCTTTTATCCCTGGCTAAAATGTTCTTGTGTAAGCTTTCAGCGTGGATCAGTCAATCATGTGCTGCAACAGATCAAAGAGAAGTTAACTTCCAATTTTGTTTGTCTTAACAAATTTACCCAGTCAAAATGGGTTTTGTGCGATTAAAATTTATCTTGCTTTAGTCACATTATATTCTATATAAACTTGTGGATCATCAGAAATGTGTCCATTCTGAAAAACTGTATTTTTATTTTTTTATAAATAAAACTGATAAAGATTTAATATAAGGAAAGCGCTTTCAATAAACATTTCATAAACAGGCAGTTTTAGATCACATGGAATTCTGATTTTAGAAAATGAAATAGAAGAAACCGAGCATCTTTGTACAATGTAAAAACGTGATGTAACAATGATGAAGGTAAAAAACACTCACCTGCAGTAGCAAGAAGTTTTTACCGACTGGTCGTCATGTCAGATCGGCAGTTCAGCCTCTGACTATAGGTCTAAGTCTCTTATATTCTTATGAGCAATAAGGACAGTTTTTCCCATATTCAAATTAACAGTCATTTAAGGACTGAGTGGCCCATGAATCATTTGGTGGCATCTTATTTTCATGTTTCATTCATGACTAAATCTGGCATAAGCAGAGTCCTTGTCAGGCATAAAATGAGTCAATCATGACTCTAAAAACACAATCATAACTGAACCACAGTGGAGCCCATTATATTTATCATAATATGACTCTTTGGCAGAAAAGGCAAAGTGGGAAATATCTAACATGTTGCATTATAAATGAAAAAAAGTTGTATATCTGACTTGAAAAAAGGTAATATAAGAATTGTAATTACTCATATTTTTTTCCTATCTACAAAATGAGCCACTCAGAAATCTATGAGTAATCAACACATATTTCTGTGAAGAAAAATGAGAAAAAACGAACAATGCATAGAAATAAAACTTCCAACCAGTTTTGGTGTGCCCCTAGTGTTTTTGACCTCACTAATTTCAACTTCCTCAGGCTCTGCCCATTTATTGATGTCCATTAAAATGGCCATTATTCTGTAAGATTAACCTTATTCATAACATCTACAAAAAACAAAACAAAAAGAAAAACACTGTCTGTTCTGTGCCCCTACTTTCTTCCTTACTCTGTGTATATTTATTGCAAATTTCACTTTATATTTGCATATTTCATGCAAATATAAAGTGAAAATTTGAGTCAATACCCAACATTAATAGGCAAAAGAAAAACCAGGTGGATTTGTTAGCTTTTTGGGGAGGAAATAAGCAGAGCCCCAGGAGTATTTCACCAATTTTACGGGATATTGGGAGATAATGCCTTGCTAACAAAGTAGAGGGGGATTTGTTGGCCAGAGTCGGTTAGCTCATTCTTTACTCCAAATGACAATTTACTTGTAAATGTTTTGTCTTAGCTTCATTATTGTTGCATTGTTCGTGGTCCCAATGAGGAGTTCTTGTTGGGGTTATAATAAACTGCAAGTCTAGGGGAAAGTAGAGGCCGTACATCAAACAATATTGAGTTTAAAGTCAACATAAGATAAAAATAGAAAGATTATGTTATGAAAATCAAGATGCAACACCACCATACAAGAGAAAAGCTGAGGAATTCCATCATCTCTGATAGATGTTGTCATGATGAATGAGTTGTCCCGTCCACCAAAAATTGCGTTTTTAATGCCAAACAAAAAAAAAATCAGAAGAAGAACCTTGGTCTAAATGTAGCTCAGTTAACTTTTGCAAATCTGATACACACAAATCTTTCCATGAATCTCTGCTACATCAGCAAAATTTCAGTTTTCCTGCCCTCAGCAGATACAGAAGAGGTGAGACCAAATAGGAGGGGATATTACACAACATTAAACTTGTCATTACCAAACAGGTTACATCTGAAGTAGCAGACTGTGAACCTTTCACAGCAACACCAACAAGCAACCCAAAAAACCACAACCACAGTGTGGCTGATATGGCTGTGATGGTGTGGAAAGCTCTCTGCTTTGATTGGTCGACTCGTTCCTTGTCTCTGCCCCCATCCCCTGGCCCTGGACGAATTAAAACACAGAG
The DNA here is from genome assembly GCA_036024015.1 of Craterocephalus amniculus. Taxonomy (NCBI): domain Eukaryota; kingdom Metazoa; phylum Chordata; class Actinopteri; order Atheriniformes; family Atherinidae; genus Craterocephalus; species Craterocephalus amniculus. Next base: position 5,028 of record JAVQJG010277283.1, read on the forward strand.
AACGGAGATGCTGCTGAAGGACGTGACTATAATAGAGACTACTACGAGGCAGAGCAATGCAACGGGTATGTTCTTATGTTCAAATTCATAAATATGAAAAATTGCAAAAGCGAAGCAGAGAAGCCAAACACAGCCGGTGCTGATGTTTCTGATCCTGATCCCACGGGCGTTTTTCAGTCCCATGTAGATGACGGGGTGAGCAACGGCCAGGTACCGCTCTACACAGGTCAGGATGTGAAATAACAGCTCTCCATAGAAGACAATCAGAGTTAACCAATATCCAGCATACAGTAATTCAGAGGCCATAGTATATTTAGCATATAAAATACAGAACCATCCGAGAATCCCGATCAGCTCCATGGCAACCAGGTGGTAGGCGAAGAAGTCAGAGTGACTTAAAGACTTTAATGAATGCTGACGCCATTTCTGGAAACCCAGGTAGAGGATGAAGATGGAGAGGGGGAGGAGGAGGATGGCTCTGATTATATTCAAGGCAATGTTGAAGTTCGTACATTGGTGCGACAGAAGAGAACCGAAGGTGGATGAAGCGTTTGCTGACATGTTTACTTGATGCAGGGTTGGCCTGAAATAAAAAAACGAGTCAGAAAGATAAAATATGTCAAAAAGGGATGTAAAAAATGAGAAGATACAAAAACAATCTAATAAATAAATCAGCAGCACTGAAGCAAGATGGCCACTTCATTGACGTGCCTCTCTTGGCACTATGGGGTAAACCCTGGAAACAATCACTCAAGCTCTCTCCTTGAGATAATTTGTTGTTAAGAGTTATGTTATAATGCAAAATATTTTTTAAAAATCTGTTGTGTTATAATCTGGAAAAACTGAAATTTCTTCATTAATATACCAGTGAAAAATTTACCATACAGAAATATGTCGAATAAAGAATTAAATTCCATTGATAATTCATCAATTAACTTTAACAGCTGTGAGAAAATGTGATTATTTTATTTTAATTTAATTTTTTTTTATTTTTTGTGATTAAATGGATTGAAAATAAGCATGTTTGAGAAACTAATTTTTTAAAAAGGGAGTTTTCAAGCCTGTAACAAGATTCAACAGATCCGTCACAGCTACCGTGTTCTGTACTTGACCATGCAAACTAAGGTGATGAGGTGATACTGCACAAAGGCAAAGGTTTGCTTAGATTCTGAAAATATCACAATACAGCCAATGAATAAAGACACTTGCAACAACGATTACGATACTGTAAGAGAGGCTGAGGATGCAACCATATTGATATTTGACCCAAACCCTAACCCTAAGATGGAAAAAATTGAAAAAGTTAGTTCCATACCAAAATGGCACTGACTCAAATTGAAATACAACTATTATTAGCGTAATACAGTGACAGAGGCATTGGGAAATATCCTCCAACAAAATTTTTAAATATAAAGAACACCTACTGACTAAGAAGCAGTTTCTCCTTTGGTGAGTTTCTTCCGGTTGTCCTTATTCATGCCTGGTCTCCATAAAGATGGCGCAAAGTTTTTGACTATATGTGTTCATGCAGCTCATACTTGACAGTCAGGAAAAGCTCAATTAAAATATACAGCATAGACTACATGGTGTATAAATCACATCGCTGGCATCTCATTTTCATGTTTCATAAGCTCAGTATCTATGATGACATGCCACGGTTGCTGCCGTGTTTAAAACGAGTCCATCATTACTGTGCAAACACAGGCTGGGTGAACCCCACCAATCATAGATAAATAATGTTGCTCAACAGAGGCTGCATGGTGGTGTGGCTTCCTCCCACTGTCCAAATACATGATGTTCAGGGTCACTGGAGAGCTGGAGCCTCTGCGTCCCTGGCCTGGACCACTGCACATACAGGCTAGGGTTGGCTAATGTACCATTATAGCCTTAATTTACATGGAATAGCAGATGTTGTCGAGCTTGGATTCTTGTCAGGACTTTTTTTATTTTTGTATATTAATGTACAGTTGTTTAATTGGGGCACAACTACATAAAACATTTTTTAAAATGTATTTTTATGAAAGCTTTCTGATTGGCCACCATGGCTTCAACGGTGGGACTAATTCCCCACATTTTGGCTTGGCATGCTCCTGACAGTGTTTCAGTTGTGCCAATGAAATATTTCCTTTTACATGCAAGAATTTTTGGAAATTTTTTTAGTAATGTCCGTATTTCTATAATAGGGCACCCTTCATGTTATCGTGTGGCAGCATGCAAATGTCCTCTAGGCAAAGCAATTATTTAATCAAGTTCAGCAGCAGCAGGCAAACCATGTGTACATGGTGTGACATCTCATCTATATGTGTAGAATTTCATAACCTCTGCTGTCAGCATTACAAGTAATTTCCATACTTACTCTGATCAGATCATTAGCCGATTATTGAAGCCAATAAATCAACACAAAACCTGCATCTGTATAAAGAATCACTGACATCAATCCTACAGATATTAAAGCCTGAATAACTGAATAAATGAATAAATACTTATAAAGTATGAGAATTTTTCGGACCTCTCACACCCGAAGCGAGAATCATACCCCTAGACCAACGAGCCACAAGACAACATTTAAAAGATATTAGTATTCTGACATATCAATCAGATATAAAGGGAAAATCAAGATGTGACCAGAAACAAAGACACATGCTGTCTTTTGGTACAGAAACTTTCAGTTTTGTTGAGCACAAGAAAAATGGTAACCAATTGTTAAAAACCGCGTCTTTGCTGGAAGCAAAGATCTCTCCTGTTAAGAAAAGTTTAATTTGATGCAGTTCACAAGTAAAGCAATGCAGCGCTGGGCCCAGAGGACTTGTCATCCAAACTGAGCCCCGAACCTTGGATCTCTTTGCATTTTATCTTCTTGGGCCAGGCAGGCCTCGTACAATGGGGATGGCTTGACATGCAACCGAGAGTAATTGGCCAGTTATTGCTGATGTGAGCATCATTGTAAATCATTGCTCATGCTGTGAATGTTGAATTGAGGCGTGTATCTAATGCAACAGACATGATAGATAGCATGCTGTAATTTCCTGTACGTTCTTAGTATCTAACTGGTTATGATACTCTACGTGTCAGCTGATATTCAGTTATGTTTGGTTTTTGTTTATCTATCGCTCTATGTACTTACCTTAAGGACAAAGAGTGTGGAGCTAAAAGACTGTTAAGAATATGACAATATCTTACACTATTGAAGTTCTTTTCATGATGGGTCTGGGAATTTCAACATTTATTTTTTTTACAGGATCAGCACCCTCCTTACTTTTACACTTTTTTCCAGAAATATCCATCTACTTCTTTCTTAAGCCCTTCTTTCTTAGCCTACCCCTACTGTGTGTGGAAGCTACACCATCATGCACCCCTTTAGTTAAGGCATAGTATCTGCTACACCTTCTCGACCCTTAACAAATACCTCCTACCTAGTAACCTATACCTACAACATGGCTGTCCTGGATCTGATCGGAATTCCAGGAGATGTCATCTCTACTCTTGGCAGCTTTGGAAAACTTCCTGCTATGAAAGTGGGTGGTACCCTCATTGGTGGCTTCCCCTGGAGTGCACACACGCTTTTCCCAGTCCTGATCTGTGTGGAGCGCTACCTGGCCGTTGTCCATCCCATCACCTTTCTGAGTCTGAGACAGGCAGGTGCGATTCCCGTGAGAAACATCTGCACCGTGTCCGTCTGGCTGCAGTCCTTTGTAAGGACAAGTTTGATCATTGGAAGCATAAAATATCCTCAGCTCCATTTCATTCCAATCAGTCTAACAGTGTTATGTTTAATGACCACAACTTTCTGCAGCCTTTTCATTCTCTGTGTTCTGATTCGTACACGGCCAGGGGAGGCAGCTGGGAACAGGGTTCAGGCTGACCAGTCGAAGAGGAAGGCTTTTAAGATCATCGTTCTGATCATGGGAGTGTTGCTTTTTAAATTTGTGGGTCTGCTTGTTTTCTTTATTATTCGCCCTTTATCTACAATGAACCACAATTTTCAGTGTGCCTTAACGGCCTCTGCAGTCTGGTTTAATTTTCCCAGCTCGCTGGTTTTGCCTCTGCTGTTTCTACACTCAGCAGGGAAACTAGCCGGCTGCAACAGCAGCACTAAATCTGGATGAGCAAAGAGCTGTTGCAGGATGTTGTTCTGTATTAGGCTGCTTACTCTCTCATTCAACCCTAAAGATCACAATACGGATGGTCGGTTGGGAGGCTAAAGAAGTGTGAAGATATTTGGGATTTTCATTAGTTCTCTTTGTTAGTGTTTAGAATTCTGAGTCTAAACCTAAACTTGTGTCCTCAGAAATTCCCTAAAGTTGTGCTCTGGGCTCAGTAATCAGATTCCTTTGGATGAGTTAACGTGTTGATTTGTTAATGTTTATCTTATCAGTTATGTTGTTATCAAGCTGTATATTCAATTTATAATAACCCTGTTGGTTGTGTGTCTATTGTACATTTGTACTGTTTTTTTTAACATGTTTTAAAACAATATTACTGTATTTTTTGACGGTTGTTTCTTATTGTTCATTTATAAACCATGGATTTGCTATTTTCCTTCATGTTGATTAACCATATTTTATGTTCAGGTGAGAATATGACAGCAGCAGATAAAACCATGCACAGCTTTCCATTTTGTTAGTATGGTATGTATTTAATATAATCCGTTTATTTTGATCATTTAGGATATTCTTATCAGGTTTTGTTCATGCAAATAAAAGAATCTATTATCTACTTCTTTTATGATGTTTGACAAACATATTTTTGTGAAAACTTGAATAAATGTGGTTTAATATGTTTCAAATTGTGCCATAAAGCAGTCCTCAAGGTGCAGCTGGAAGTGCATCTTGTACTTTGAATCTTATTGCAGGGATGACATAAATAATAACTCATCATCTCTGAATTGAAATTACTGCTTGACTCAAGGAAAAGTGAAATAAGAACAATCCAGTGGAAAAGGTGCAGATGTTTAGTGAAGGAACTGAGATGAAATCACAGATCACCTTGTATTTTCAACACAGAATACAGTGTATGCCTCTCAGATATAAACTCATACAGTAAAACTGAATTATAAAAGTTTCTTTGTACCTCTAGATGAAGGGGGAAATAAAGATCTCAAATTACATACTGTGTGGAATCTATTTAAACACATAGTAATATCTTAAACAACACAACCTAAGTCATTATAATAGACATTTCTTAAAATCTTCGCATATTGGATTTGTTGTTGGCTAAGAAAAAATCTGTTTAAAGTCATCAGGACTTTTCTTTTATACATCTGACAACCCAAGTGCTTTAACAAAATCTGCATTGATGCTGTTTTTCAGTGTCATATTTCATAAAAATACAACATTTAAAATGTTTTTTTTCAGATTTTTTACAAATGTGCAAATCACATATGATTTGGTTAATTCATAACTTGCATGTTCAAGGAAAGGGAGATTTGGCAGATTAACACATATAGATAAGGTTGATTCTGTACAGACAGTAATGTTCAAACAATGACAAATTGGTTAGTCAGGCAGAAGAGCGACTGTTGGGTTTTTGCAAATGGAAAGTCAAGTTTATTACGGCACATTCCACTTAAAGGTGCTTACATGGCAGAAAAACTATGTTACTATAAAACAAACTTTGTAAAACAGAAATGAAATGGAAACAGAAGAAAATAATCTAAATTTAAAATCAGGCAAGAACCACAAACTGATCTCAGAAGTGTAAATAACTAAACACTACGGGTTCAACCATGGAAGGCTGTGAACTCTAGCGCTTATTTACTTTGTGTTACAGCAACAAGGCAGCTTTCCGACCCGGTGCAGATACAGCAGAGGTGACACCAGACTGCACGGTAGATTCAGCCAGTTTACATTGGCACCCACAGCACAGCGAACACCTTCATCCAGCTGAGGAAACTGGTTCAGAGCGCTGGAAAAGATGATGCCCAGAAACCACACCCACAGTACGCCTGATATGGCCGAGATGGTGTGGAACGCCCTCAGCTTCACCTGGTCCACCTTCACCTTCTCCCCGCCTCCTTCCCCTGGTCCTGGACCAATCAGAGCGCAGAGAACAGAGAGGCTGCAGAAGGAAATGATGATTAAAGAGAAGGGAATGAGGCAGAGTAGGAATGTGCTGGCATGATTTAATTCCATGTTTCCATAAATGGTCATGGTTACGAAACACAGCAGCCAAACACAGGCGATGCTGACGTTCCTGATCCAGACCCCGCGGGCCGTCCTCAGCCCCCTGTAGGTGACGGGGTGAAGCACAGCCAGGTAGCGCTCCACGCTGGTCAGCACGTGAAAACAGATCTCTCCACAGAAAGTGTTACTGGAAAGACATATTCCTACCAGAACTAATGCTGAGTTTCCCACTAGATCACCCCAAAGGAAGCAGGCAGCTCCGACCACCCAGAGCAGCTCCATGACGGACAGGTGGTAGGTGAAGAGGTCCGAGTGGCTGACTGTGTTAAAGGAGCGCTGCTGCCGCCATTGCTGCTGGGCCAGGTAGAGGATGAAGGTGCAGAGAGGGAGGATGAGGAGCGTTTTCACGGCAAAGTAACCAAAGAGGATAGAGGGTTTAAATATGGATTTGTTGCAATAGTAGTACAGGAGATCACTGGAGGAGGATGAGGAGTTCACGGACATAGTGGTGGTTGTAAGCAGCATGCCTAGAGAGAGAGAGAGAGAGAGAGAGAGAGAGAGAGAGAAAGAGAGATTGATTGATTGATTGATTGATTGATTGCTTGAGTGATTGATTGATTGATTGAGTGATTGGTTGATTGATTGATTGAGTGATTGGTTGAGAAACCGTTTCTTAA
>JAVQJG010277344.1:0-17245 GCA_036024015.1 Craterocephalus amniculus
GCGTCCTGATTGGCTGTTAGTGGCACGAATCTGACTTGTATTCAATCTGTAAAAAGGTTTTGTGCTTGTAGGTTTTTGCTTTGCGAGCTCGTAGGTGCAGTGTCGCACACAAACACTGGGTGCCACACTCGTCCAGATATTTTGTACAGCAAAACTTTTATGGGTGCAAATTTAATTTGCACACGCACAGAGATTTCGAAACTTTTACAGGTCTCATTACAGCCTTCGTTACCATGTAAGAAGTATATGTCATTATTGACATGTAGTATAACTAACATTTAAAATGTGATGTCCTTGAGCTTCCATGATGTATACATTCAAATTTTTCCCAAAGCCAGTCCCAAAGCTTTGTAATTCTAGCAATTTTGACGGGTTTCTTTAGACTATAACATTTTTCCTAACACATATTCCAAAATGCAGACAACCTGTAAGAGGCTTTTTTTTTCTTTCTCCCTACTGAAAGTTGTAACACCCAATCGACTTGTTACGAATACAGTAATACATAACAGAAACTTTCAAATTGGTTGTGTCAATATAACCCCTTTCTAGTACTTTGCTATTCTATAAATTATGAAAAATAATATTTGCCCGACCTTTTTATGCAGTTTTGCAGAGCTTTACTTCCTGTGTAAGAGAGCTGACCATAAGTCACTTTAGTGGGGATAATGTTGAAAATGCCAAAGTTAAATTACCTCTCGTTAGCTTACTGTGAGTCATATGACTCTTAAAGTTCATGGTAGCCCATAAATCCAAATTATACCAAAGCTTCAGACTGAATATATGAAGGCAATACGCAAAGAAACCCTTAAAGAAATGGATACAAATATTGATGCATCCTCATCTGACCTCTTCACAAAGTCTCTGACTTAAAAGAAGACGATTATGTATAAGTAAGGGACCAAAGCAAACATCTGCATCTCTGCTATTCTTTATCCTCTTGTAATGGTCATCGGACTTATTGCTTAAGACAGCATGGCTCCTTCTCAATTAGGACAGAACAGACACAACATGTGGCAGCGTGAAATCCACTGCGACACCACTATCTACTAGTGCCAACAAAGAGAAAAGTGGGGGAAGAAGAGTTAGTGTTTAGCTTCTAGAATAAAATATGATGGCAAGGAAGGCTAAGGAGTGGGAGGAAAAATGAGGAATGATCCCTTATTGTGCTTGTCTTATGAGGGGCATCCATCAGCCGTGACACCCGGACAAATAAAACCCTTTTTTCCCCCCATATTCAATTATATGGTATGAAGTTTTACACACAATCCTGTACACAAACACACTTCGATCCATGCAGGCAAAGGAAACAAAACATAACACAAGGGTTCATGTGCATGTACTGAATCACAATCAAAAGTGACTTTTTTGCATCATTCTCGCACATGGTTGGTTAATCTCTGCTGAATAAAAGGAGTTGCGCAATGGCAATGCTGTAATGTGTAACACAAGCTGACAGTTTCATGAAATGATATAAGAACCAAAGAGAGCCGAGGCGCAGATGCAGCATGCGTGCACAAACTCCCACACAAATTAAAGTTGGTAGGAAATTTAGAGGTGCTTATCAGAGGTTCCTCCAAACTTTTGAGAGGGTTAAAAAAATGGAGCTATTAGCAGCCTTGAATGTGCAAAGGTAGCTGGCAAAATTCTCAAAGAAAAGAGAGAGAGCATGCAACTAATGATTAAAAGGATGTTTTTCAAAAATGCTCAAACAAAGCAGAGCAACTGATTTAAGTAAATGAAGAAAAAACTAAAAATAAAGGTTAAAAAAAATCATGTTGGTGCATGTTATAGGCCAGTGGTTCACAACTTTTTTTCCCTGCGAAAACCAATGCAACAACCAGAGAGTTGTGACCCCATACTGTGCTAAAACCCTTGGTGTGACGCTTCCATTAGCTAGCTTCTAACCACAAATAATCAATTCTGTCCTGTCCTTCCATCAATATATAGGCTTCCTTTTTTCTTTCTTTTAAATACGGACAAATCATCTGCACTGTGGCATTTCTCAGACATTTTCATTAATGACATTACAAGAAAAGTTAATGTTACCAGAGTAGAAATGAACTACTTTCCTGTTCGCTCACTGACCTCCCTAAACCAATTGTCACACACGGAAATGGATTGGATGCACAAGTGTGGCCTACTGAGTAGCCTCTTTATTCTGGACTAAGGATATGTCTTCAAATATTTTACATTGCATATTTTGAAGAACCCCATATATTTACTTTGGAACCTGGTTTCACAAGTAAATTTTTTCTGGCTCCTAAAACACCCATTCCATGTGAATGAAATAAATTCTTAAAAACTTGAATGGATACACCTCAACTCATCTCTGAGTGGAAATGGCCTTAATTTTAACAATCACACAGGCTCTGATGAACCCTCACTGGTGAATTTCTTGGTGAATCTGAGTTTGAGAATCACAATAGTAACCTTTATTTTTCAATTCCTTTCTTATATCCTTTGTTGAACCTTTACTTAGTCAGGTGAGACAGATTAAGAATAAATTGTTTTTTAAAATTCTTTTCTTTTCTTAATTCTTTTACAACTAGTGCCAAATAAAAGGTGATTTCTTTGACGGAGGAAAAAAAAGAATGAGTCAAATTCATAACAGAAGCTCAATCAAATGACAAAAAGAAGTTTAATGAACTGCACATTTCAAATGAACATGCACCTAAAGTAAACATGAAACAGGGTTACATGTTTATAAATATTTTGTCACTAAATGAATAAGGGCACATCCAACTTCTGAGCACACATTTCATTATTTTGGAGCAATCAGCTGACCACTTCTGCTTCAGACAGCAACATGGACTGGTTCCATGTGTCCCGTCCATATTGCCTCATGGAAATCACAGTTTTTTTAATGTGTTGCAGACAGTGTTGTTACACAGTAGGTTAGAGAGTGTCTACAACTCAGCATTTCAGAAGCAACTTGGTGTAAATATTCACAACACCCCTCTTGTTTAATCTGCTAAGAACATTTTTATGTTTGAATTGTTTATATTGATTATGAAACTTTTCCTCCTCTGAGTGTTCTGTTCCAAGAGACTTCAATTTAGCTGTCCTGTCAGGAAGGGTTCCTGGCAAATAGCACTCTCTGACCACTACTTCAGGTAAGATAGACTACCCCTAACTACTTTCTACAACTCATCTTTGAAAAATTATTCCTGTAATGCAATGTTCAATTGATTTTGCCTTTATAGTATGTTTGCACCATTAACGAAATTTTTCTAAACCATAAGCCAATAAAGCATGGCCACTGCTTCTACAGGCCTGAATTAATGCACTAATATAACAAGAAGAAAATAGTGCAAAGTTCAATCATCCTTGTTCACTAATTCTGATTATTATTCAAGGTTTATTATATTTTTGCCGAGGTCTAAATCAAATTAATCTTTAAGTCACTTTTCTGCCATAGAGATGGGCAAATTATCTAATTAGAGAAGAGATCCAGTTGACAATTGCCGTCAAGAGGCAATTTATCATGATGTAAAGCAGTGCAGCGATGATAATCATAATAAGGCTGCTTTGTCATTTGCATTTTGGCTGGAGAATAAAACATCTTGGGATGCCAGGCACTCACTCACTGCACCATCCTCTATCTTTCAGCATTTAAAAATGCCAGAATGTGGGCGGGAGGGGAGGGCTCTGCTGGTCCGCAAGCTCCAAAGCCAAAAACCTTAGTGTTGAGTCATTAGTCATTCTTGAGAACTATATGGTCATTTTCTGCCCTCATGCAATGGAAATCATGATTTTTTACATTAATATTAAGAATTCCTATTATATTCAGTTGCATAAAACCATTGCAGTATGTAAGGTTTTTTTATTTTTTCATCATGAATATTTTGTCCGGGCTACATAGCATATTTCCCAATTCTGAACAAACCAATTGGATCTACAGTATACATAGTTTACTTTGGGTCTGTCATGGTTTTAATCCAATCTACATATGGTTCTTTTTCAGACTATTAGGCCCTCTCTGTAGCAGCTGGCTCTCCACCCCCATGAAAGCATTCACAGGAGGGACAACTGTCCCACATTCTTTAGGGACTTTGATATATTTTCTTTTAAAGCACAAGTCACGAAGCAAAGACGTTTATTTTGTTGCCTAGTTACAACAGCTTTCAGCCTCCTTACTTAAAAAAATAAATATCATACTGTACAAGTTCACAGAGGTAGGTAACTGCTGTGATCAAATGGGTGTGCTGCCAAAGGAGTCCAACTCATGCAGATATGTTTGTACGATGAACAGCTCATTTATCCTTACACAACAAGTGCACAATGGCAGGACAAGGTTGTGATACTTACAGAAAAACGAGGGCTCTGTCATAAAGAAGCAGCATTTGTCATTCATGTAGGATCATGGATGGTGCATTCCCATTCCTGACTTTAAATTGGCTCTCTTTTCCTGTGTACCAGTCTGTGTTTTGCTCAGTCACACAAATTCATCCATGCACAAAAAGCTGTGACTTGTGGAGGAAAAAGTCCACCTGCCAGATAGTAACAACAGACCAGTGTAGCCTAGCAACAGCTCAGAGACAGGCTTATTAGCCAGGAGTAGAAAGAAGAGCGCAAAGGGAAAACTTTAGCCTATGTCTCTGTTACTCACACACAAGCTGAAGGGCACATAGACGCAAACACCACAAGCATCGTCCTTGCCAAACTTTTTTGTCTTCACATCCCTCCAAATGTCCTTTTTTCTCCCCATAATCCTACACTTTCGACAGCCCATCGACCGCAGGATTTGGCAACACATTTTTTTTACTCATTCTGCCAAGAAACATTTTTAATTGTTAGTTTCTCACTCTGTAGTTTCGCTTGGATGCTGTGGCACCTGATTGCAAGCCCAAATACGCCAGTTCCTTGGCACAAAATACGGTAGCTTGATTTGATTACCCTGTATTTAAGGTAGTATTTCATAGCACTGATTTGATTATAGAAACATAAGTGTATAAATCAATGCTAAGCTGTGGTTAGAAAGGCCTTTTGAAATGATGTCGAAATACAGCTTGCCCACAGACTGTAGGCACAACCTTGGATCTACATAAGTGGACTTGACGTTTTCAGAGGAACTTGAGTAGCTTCTGCCATTGATTCTCAGCCAATTTACATCCATACACCTCTGCCTGATGAAAAAAAAATCCATTTAGTGTTTCCTTATCAGATTTGCCTCATACTCTAGCCTTTGTCTGTTTCTTGCAAAACTTTGAAAGCAGAATATGTTTGCTAACCAGAAGACCAGACCTTGTGTGAGCTGATGCAAAATATAAGAAAGTGCAGGAAAGGCAGCAAAAGATACAGTGTACACGTCACCGTCCCATTTTTTTCACACTGCCTATAAACATTTACTCGCATCTTGGCATCAGCGGTTTGCTGCCAAAAATAAAACTTTTATAATGTCTCTCTCCATCACCAACCTAGGTTTTACAATCTCTGCTTTCTTGTTTTCTCTCTCCTACTCAGGCTGGCCTCTTTGCATCTCATTTGTCAACTGACACCAAGAATCTCCATATTGCCACTTATATCCGGGGTGAATATGCGCTGAAGCCTCAGTAATTATCCTGCTAGAGTGAAAGCGCAGAGGCCAAAGGGTTGAACCCCAGAGTACAGAAAGCCTCGATGTCACTGTCACCATGGCACACAGCGAAAAAAAGTGCAACCCAAAATTTCTCTTTCTGTCTGCTTATGTCTGCCTGTCTGTCTGTTTACTATCCTTTAATTTCTTTTTTCTTTTTTGTCTATTTTTTGTTTTTAATTTTTTGATTCTGTGTACAGCCTGGCTTATGTCAGTCATTATAAGATCAGTCATCTGCTTTTCTTTGCAAAAGCCTTAACAAATGCATCCATATCTAGGCCTGCTGTAATGGCCTTCTCATGAGCCAGGATCACTAAATTTCTTTTTCTTTCATGTAGCATAGTGCAGCTATCCTGGTCCCGCCCACAAATTTCGCAAGCTCCATGTAATGTAATAGTAATAATAATGTAATAATCAATGCTCGCGTTGAAGCCGCGTTAGCCAGGCTATAGTGCGGCGGAAGGGGGTAAAAACACGTGGCAAAGTGGAGAAAGAGCTCTTGATGATTTCCCGATTCCATGGATGCTTGCTTTGTGAGTCCCTTCTCCTTTTCCAATGCCGTTTTCCAATTATTAAATCCTTGTTTTGTGAAAACCAGATCCCTATCATTGTTCCCCCCAAATTTACGACATGGGAAATAAAATCAAGCATCAAGCTTCACTGAATATTCAAGCCATGGACTCCCACAATACCAGCCTGGGCAGAATGATTGCGTGTTCTTCCCAAAATTGCGCTTGGGAAAAACCAGAGCTATGGGTTGTGACGGAGCTATGGTGTTCAAGTCGTCGACAACAGCCACAGCCGCGGCTGGGCTTGGAAGGACTGAGACAGTGGGGGTTGACGTGCTTGTGCAACCAGAGGAACACGTATTTGTGGTGAGTCGAGAGGCTGCACCACTCGGGGAGCCAGTAATGATTCAGCTGCTGCTGCCGTGGTACTGCCACTGGCAGCGTCACAGCTATTCAGTGCTAACTTTAGCTGTGAGTGAGACTTGGAGCTCAAAAGTGTATCAAACGCAAGCAGATGAAGCAACCGGCCACGCCCTTCCTATGCATCTACCAATCAGTAGCTACTTTGGTGGAGGGACAGAGAGCACAGAGTAGAGCGCTCTGACCATTCATCTTCAGATATCTTTAAATTTTTTTCTGTCATTACGCTTGGGGGGGCAGTCACAGCATTTGGGGGGGCATTGCCCGTCCTTGCCCATGCCTATATCCGGGCCCGTTCTTGAGTGACCATAGTATTAGTGCGATAATTCTCTTTGAGGTGTCTCTTATCAGAAATTAATGGACCTCGCACAAGCAACCGTCTGGTTCACGTAGGACAATTTACACCTTTGCGTTGTCCATTAATTTCTGATAATGGACACCTTGTTGGGCATTATCCCTTACATAATGTACAGGTCATATATGATGATTGACATCTGTTAAGAAATAGGATCAAATGAAAAAGATAAAACAGAAATGAAACAAGAATTTTCTGGTGCACTCAGGACACTTGTGTGATTATATGGAATTGAAAATGTTAATTGCCCTAATCCTTATTAAGATGTATTGCAGATTTGATTGTATTTTAAAGAGTGAAGATATTTTATAGAGTAAAAGTAGGACATGGTCTTTTCTTTGAAAAGCATAAAAACATCAGGTGTGATCCATATCAGAGCACAGCAAAGTGCACTATCCTTTTCATTGTTATGCTTTACTGTTAGTATCACATCTTACTTCCAGGATAGTGTTTCCTCTTTGCCATTCTTTGTGGTTGCCCAAGACAACCAACTATGGCCTGAACCCTGCACTGCAGCATCCGTTAAACCCAGCAAGACATTACTTATTGTTTATTTTCATATTTGAACGATTTTTATCAAATTAAAGTGAATCATATTATCTCCTTCAACCTGTTAATATTGTCCCTGGGAATTTCTCACCAGCTTTTCTTACATGAGTAAGAATGTGCTGGGTTTATACTTAAATAATTGAGCTGCATGGCCTCAAACATGCAGGGCAGTTTCTACTCTGATAAAAATGCATCTAGTTCTAAGATCTAGAGTAAAAATATCAACATGATCATCAGCTGTCCTGCAGCTTCACAGTCTTATAAGTGCATATAGATGAAACCATTTCAATGCTACCCTTGCTCAGTTTATATCCTGCTGAAACAAGCTGCAAAGGGTTTTTCTCTGTTTGACTTGCCTACTGTTACACGGCAGTCAAACCTTTTTATGCAGTGGCATATGTTATCACAAATTTGCATGGCTCGTACTAAACTTAGGTGTTTAATCAGCATAGATAATCTTGCTGTCTGTCTTTTAATTACACAGTTATGATTAGCTGCTTGAATACTAAGTCAGATATTTGATTCTATGAATTTTAACTGTCTTCCTGGGAAAAATGTGATTTTTGTTCACCAAAATGCAGTCATTACAACAGGGGACACAATGTTGATACTAATTTAGCTGAAGGCAACAAAATGCATTTCTCAGGAAAAAGCAGGTAATCTAACACAGCACAAACAAACAGAAACAAAAAAAATCTAAATCTAAGCAAATATACTTAAATCAGTAGGAAACAAACAGGCAGGTGAACAGGGTTGGAAAACTTGCAGGGACAACAGATGGACTGATGGAGGGAAGAGAGAAAAATGACACTGTAGGTGCACTTACACACACTCTTGCACAAAAGGACTGATGAGACACAGGTTGCAACAATTAGGGTAGAGGAGATAATCACAGGGGCGGAGAAATATACTTCAAAGATTCAGACAGTATCTGTGATAATGTAGAACATAATACACTTCACTGTCTTTTCTTCATTTACCTTAACCTGGACAACTAGCAGTTTTTTTGCAAACAAAATTACATCAATCTTTCTCTTCATATATGTTTACTTTAAACTCATTGGTTTCCTCTGAATATATACTGAACATTTCCCTGCAAACTTGTAGTCACTGAATTACATTTAATAACGAGTTGGATGGTCTCTGTCCTCTTTCATCCTCAGGACATGACGTCCATGAGAATTTCAAAATTTTGATCAATCCAACCACCAACCAGTTTTCCACTTTCCCTCTGACTATTTTAGATGAGCTCCGCTCCAGAGAACACAGCAGCTTTTCAGGATCGTGTACACATATCAATCTTTGTATGATAGAGCTTTTACATGTATTTGTGGATTACACAGCAAACAGTGTTCACAGATAGTGATAGCTGGACGTTTTCCTGGGCACATGCAGTCATTTTCAATACAGTCATGAATATTTTTCATGGTCTGCCACCTCAAAGCTCAAAATTCACATGTATCCATGTTTAGCCTGTTACATTGTCCCCAGCACACATAGATGATCCTGATTCTCTGAATCTGTTGATAATATGATACACTGTAGAAGGCGGGAGCTTTGAATTCTTTGCTAATATACATAGTAGAACAATTTTCTTAAATTGTTTTGTGAATTTAACTTTTGCATTGTGGAAAATATTTTGTCAATTAGCTTTAACATAATTTACCTGATGTTCAGGAATGTCTTTATATTCAGCAGATGGACTGAGGGTGCAGAATTTGGGGCCTTGATGCTTAGTTGCCTCCTTCTGCTTGGTTCCATAATGAGAAGTAAGCAGCTTGTTGGCAGACTTTAAATCAGCAGAATCTGGTGCTATGAAAGAGAAAATAAATGAAATATTATGAGAAGAATATGGCAAAAAACTATGAGAAAGTATCCAAAAAGAATTTCTCTCAGACATGCTTTCTTTGTGTCTATTTCTTTGTATGCAGATTCTCAGGAGCAGTACTAAAATGAAGTTAACGAACATGTAGAAGGGTTTATGTATTTCCGAAGGTACACGCTAAAGCCGCTTTTGTATTGTAGTAACTTATTTGAGACAGAAAATAGGGTTTGTGGGAAAATATGCCATAATAGGTCATCAGATAGAATTCCATGCGCACTTTGACAAGACAATTTTATCTTATCTAAATGCCCATACTGTGAAATGATGCACCAGCCCAGCCGTCTCAGCATCTTCCCTGTTTGCATTAAAATAGAGTGCAACAAATTAAACTGTCATCCAAAATTGAGCTGTCATATAACTTTTACCAAGATACCAATCCTTAATTAATTTTCTAAATGTATCTTGAGATAAGCCAAGTGATGCAAATCTCACATTTTTTTCAACAATCAGCTGTCATAAACTTCCCAATGGATACCTGGCACTTTCTTTCATTTATTCATTTTCTGTATAATTATCAGGTGAGAGACAGGGTTCATCCTAGACCAGTTGTCAGTCCATTGCCATACCTGGCACTTCAACAATAAAAATATTGGACTTTCATAAAGCTGGGTAGTTTTTCAGGTAGTTCATCACGTTCATCACTTGGTTGAGCAAACCAATTTAATTTCTAATTTCCTGAAAAGTCCATGTTGTTGATTAGTTGTTTATCTTGTTATTTTAATCATGTATCTACTCACATTTGCATGAATATTTTCCTTATTTATTTTTCACTGAATTTATGTCATTTTAGTTTGTATTGATTTCACATATTTTGAGCATGGTGTTTGAATTAAATCCATTCATGCTGAAGTAATTCTAGAGCTACAGTATGTACTACTAATGTGTGGAAGTGCGATACTCGTGATGGTTGAATGGCAAGATGACATTCTGACATTCTGTCAGTCTGTCATCTTACTTAGGCTTAGCATTGCAAAGGAAATGCTGATGATCACGATTAATTCTTCATGTGCTATACCAAGAAGTATAATGTTCAGCCCCACTGCTCATGAAACTTCAAACACGCATACACACACGCAGAAAGATGTCAAGATGTAAACTTACCTTTAGCGCTGGTAATGGAAGCTAATCTTTGAACCATACAAGATCTTGCTTTCTCCTGGAGGGAAGGCGCCTGCTTCATGCCTGCCTTGGCAGCACTAGCCCACGACCTGGCATTAACAACCCCTCCATCTGCACCCGTAACTGTAATTTACACAGCAAGGGGCAGGGATTAGTGCTTTAGCTTTTTTGCATGCACGTTGTTTTATCTGGCTTGTGTCATGTTAAGTGTGAGGGTAAGCTTAAAGGAGCTGTGTTCTCTTTGGCTGCAAAGGAATTTTCAGCAGCCTGCCCCCAGGGGTTCGACAAAATGCTATTGAATCAACAGGGCTATGCTATCAGAGAGTAAATTTTATCATATCAGCACCGACTGTAAACTGCTGGAGGAGCACAAGCAGTATATATCACATGCTCATTTATTGGGCAGAGGAGAATTGCCTTCAGCTACAGTGGTGCACCTGTTAAAAATCAGTGGAGAAATCAAGTAGCAAAATATAACTGAGCTATATAATCGTATTTATAAATACATATATGTTAGGGGCGGTGAAAAAAAAAACGTTTTTAATCGGAATCGAGATTCTTGTTCATCAAGATTCAGAAACATTTAGAAATTTACAAGAATTGATTTTTTTAAAAGGCTAAAAATTATTAGCTAGACTTTTAAAGTGAAAAAGACATGTGAAACTTTGCCATGTTAGCTAAGTTTAAACCATTTTTCAATGAAAATGATCAGTTTTCTTTCGACTAATGAAACAATTCCTCAGAGCTGTTTCTTGCTTATAGAGGAACAACGTTAATCAGCATGTTTTGTTACTAAAAGAGGATTGAATGTGAATTAAGATCGGTTTAAATCGAGAATCGATATTGTTACCCCAAGAATCCGAATATGAATACGCACAAATTTATTTCAAAACATGAAAAAAGAGAGATAGAAAAATATGTGTCAAGACAAGAGAAAACAATTCTTTAAAAAAAACACCCAAAAGAACAAATACTAATATTGCTTGAAGAAATCAAAATGTTAACAGGTTCAAAAAAGGAGTGGTAAGAAGTATACACTTTTTTAAACTCGCACCCCTTCCAACTCATCTTTCGTTGTAACGTTATATGTTTATATTAACGATATTCACATCAGTATAAATTTTACTATACATCCACTTATATTAACGTACAACACATAAAATTATTTCTACCTCCATTTATGTTTATATTCACACATTCAGACTACCAGTTTATCACATAATAACATATCACCTTATGTATAATACAGTATAGCTATGTTTATACTCCTCTTCCATGTGTCTCACTAGAATTAATTCCTTATACCTTTTTTAAAATATATTTATGTTTAGGCTCTTTTTTAACCTATCATCCAAGCTATTCCACAAATTCACCCCACAGCTTTGGCTTTTCTTGATTTCCCCACTGATTCTTAACAGGTGATTTATATATATAAGGACTAATCGACTTCAGTGTGTAGGGGACACTATATTCACTGTAAAAGGCACATTCTCTGCTAAAATTTTCCCTGGAACTCTTAAGTTGACGTTGACTTTTTATCTTCTATGTCCACTATTCCGTTCTGCACCAGCAGTTCATTTGGAAGTGTCACCATGTAATTCACTTTGCCACTGCACAATAATTCCCTCATTATGAAAACTTCTTGCCTATTGAGTCATCCAACTCAGGAAGTACTCTGCAACAGGGATACAGAGTCACAGTGTGTTACCACCTACACAAGAGAGATGCAGTGTTCTTGCATGTGTGTGTGTGTTTGTGTGTATGTGGGTGTTTGTTTAGACCCTATGAGGGATTATACTGTAAGCGCCACCATGTATTGACAGTTGATTGGAAAAACTTTTTTTGCCATGCCAATTTTTTTTTTACTTACACAACTTGGGACCAAGAAGTAGGTTTAAAGTTCAGAAACAAAAAGCACTATGTCGCCAGGGTAAATTCACACAACCACCATCTTCCTCTTGTAAAGACGCCGTCTCAGCCAAGCATTACAGTGTGTTAGTATGAATTATACATGGAGAGTTATAAACATACATGCAAGTAAATACATGCATTTGTTGCTGGTATAGAATGGTATAAATCTTATGTTAGAGATAACCAGATTATTTATACATATGGCAGATTTATTACCTCGAGAAGGCTGCTGGACGTTGGCCTTTGCTTCCTCACAGCTGACAGTAGGAGTGTTGCATTGGCTGACCAAGCCAAATGTTTGAAGATTCAGCACTGATTTCTGATCTCCTGAACAGATGGAGGAGACCTCACGGGGCACATTTTCCACTCTCTTCTCATGGGAAACCCCACTGTCTTGGCAATGGTTTGATGAGTGAGAAAGACCTCTTTTCACCTCAGCAGCTTTGGTCTTGGGATTCCTCTGACGCAATGCATCCAAAGCCGAAGGCTTCTCTGGGGGCTGGAGAGCCGGGAAGTCGGCCATTAGGTCGTAAGCCTGTTGCTGTGCTGGTGATTTGTCAGTTTTGGAGTTTGTCTGAAGCGCTTTGGCTTGGGCTTCGGCGGGCACGGGGGCACTCGCGCCACTTGCCAGAGTGGCAGTGGGGTTTTTATGTAGGTGGAGCAAAAGGGGAGTCTCCCACTGGCCGTGTGCTTTTCCCCAGGGTGAAGGCTCTGTGGGACGGGAGAGACTGCCAGCCTTGTTGGTGGACATTTGAGGAAAGTCGCTCTCTTTGCAGGATTGGGAACCCTGCTTCCTGTCAGAGTTTGAATCATCACACGAGTGTGGAAATTCATTTTCCCTCACCTTATTTGTGTCACTCACAAGGCTGACACCGTGACTATCAGTGGTGACAGTTGGCATCTCGGGTAGACTGACAAAATCCTTATTATTGACAGAATTTCTGTCTGAGGCACTTAATTTATCCAGCTCATTCTCATGTTCACAAGCATCCCCACTTGGTTTCATGGGAAGGTCTGAGTCATGGTCCTCTGTGCTCTCTTTATCTCTATTACTGATTTGAAACACTGACATCTTCTTGAGAGGACTTTTCATCATGCTTTCTTTATCTTCCATATCTTCCCCCTGTCATCACAAAGATAATGGTTTGAAAGTGATGATTTCTTGGTGTTTCAGGTGAAATCAAACTACATATTAAATCAGATTTCCTCTCACCAACTTTCCCTTGTGTTCAACCTCTTCCTTATTTAGTTTAATCATTAGTTTCATCGCAGGGCTTGTTTCCCATGAAGGTTTGGCAACATTTGGATGTCTGTGGCCTGGGAAATAAGGGTATGGAAGAATGAAGTCAGTGGGAGATAGCTTCTTGTCCACTTCATACTGTGTGTTCACACCCAAATCATTGGTGTCCCTCTGCCGCCCCTTTGCCCTGAACAAGAAAAGTGACACGGGCAAGAGTTGGAGAGCAATTAGCATATGTTTCCCTAAGTAGCAAGCAGCAGGTGAATTATAACAAAAAAAACTTTAATGTTCCGACATCTAAGGTGTATAAAAAGGGATAACTGTAAAAAAAAAAAGGTAAACCAAATCATAGAGTAAAATTTCTTTTACTTGATAAATTTTGTTTTATTTAAGCTTTTATTTATTGTTTAATAAAATATATTTTCACATATAATAATAATAATAATAATAATAATAATAATAATAATGATTATTAGTCAGGGACTTGAATCTGGGTCATCAAACCCCCCCAGTCCACCTCTTCAACTTCATGAGTTGCATGCTTCAGGGCTGGTTTTATTAAGGGTACAGTAAATGAAAATATACAAAGACAGGACAAGGTGCATTGGAACACTCACCATGAAGCATTCCACCCCCTAAAATCTTCTTATGCTATTTTATTTTTGTCCTTTTGAAATGAGGTTAAAGGTGTACTAATGGGAATATTTTTAAGAATGTTCTTTTAAAAAAGTAACTAAATAGTTACTTTAAACAGTAATGCATTATTTTTTGGTAATGTTACTAGTAACTGTAACTGTTTTTTCAGTAGCTAGCAAAACACTGTTACCCATGACTCTTGAAAAGGGTAAATCTGGACTCATCGGACCACATGACCTTCTTCTACTACTGCAAACTCTAATTTTTATGTGAATCATTTTATGGAACCAAAATAACTTTTATTGTCATGAACACTGATGTAGCTGTGCTGCAACCTGCAATCATAGTACAACAAATATTAAACACAAAACTACAGTAGCCTTGAAGTGCAAACCACATTAACAAATCACTAAACACAATTCCGAATTAAAAACATAACAACAATTTAAGAATCACAACTGCAAATTAGGAATCACAATCGAAATTAGGAATCACAACTGCAAATTAGGAATCACAATCGAAATTAGGAATCACAACTGCAAATTAGGAATCACAACCGCAAATTAGGAATCACAACCGCAAATTAGGAATCACAACAGCAAATTAGGAATCACAACAGCAAATTAGGAATCACAACTGCAAATTAAAAATCACAACTGCAAATTAGAAATCACAACTGCAAATTAAAAATCACAACTGCAAATTAGAAATCACAACCGCAAATTTAAAAATCACAACCGCAAACTAAAAATCGCAACCACAAATTAAGAATCACAATCGCAAATTAAGAAAAACAGTTGAAAAACTGACTAACTCGTCCAATCAGCAATGTCTTACTTATGCCTAATTAATGCTGTTGTGATTCTTAATTTGTGACTCTTAAATTGTTGTTGTGTTTTTGAATTTGGCATTATGTTTAGTGATTTGTTAATGTGGTTTGCTCTTCAAGGCCACCGTACAAAACAGACGGTGTGTACAGTGAAACCATGCACGTCAAAAATCTGAATAAATAAGGTAGGACAACAGTGCTATAGTCAGCCAGTTAATAAGCCCACAGTGCAATAAGCTCCACGATAATAGTTTAACCAATAAACAGACAAAACCAACAACACTTTGCTGATCAGTAAAAGCTTAACTTATATCCGAGGTCTCTAAGAATGTCAGATATTTTTCATTAAGGGCCACAGATGTGAAGGAGAGCTTGTAGAAACTATATCTGGAAGCTTTGAACCACCTCCCTGAAGGCAACACTTCATATTCTTAATAAAGAAAATGACAAGGATCCTTCAGAACTCTTTGAGCTTGGCAGCGATATTATAAACGATACATTGAAGTGATAGGTCGTTTTTTTTTACCATCACCCTGTTTTCTTATAGATGCAGATGTTTGGTTCCCAATCTGCTTGAGCTCCCTTTGCATTGTCCTGTGGAAATGCTCTGACTGTCACTATTAAACTTGGCTCTGAGTTCTACTGTTGGGCTTCTTCCATTTGATTTCACCAAACATTTAAGTGATGACTGATTGCCATCATTCAGGATTATTTTCTAACCACATTTACTCCTCAAAGACAGTGATTCCCCACCATTCTTCCATCTTTTAATAATGTGACCTTTTATTCAGCCAGGCAGTGTATAAAACTTTGTCACATCTTTCTTCAGTGCAGGTTTGGGATTGGTTTATTTGGAAAATCCCAATCTGGATATTCCTCATCCATGCAAAGGAAATATGCCAGAGGATTTCACTCTTCGGTTACAGTGGTGTGAGGTCATTATATATTGAGCACATCAAACACTTCTAAAATGTTACTATCATGTCCAGTATTACAATAAATCATCTGCCAGCTGTGCAAGTAGGCTACATAGGTTTAATTACTGTGACATGGTGGCAGTGTGACAAACATATCATTGTGTGATATGTTTTTACATCCCTAACCTTCCTCCTTTAACTGCATTACCAGCTAAACCAAACATATTTGTAAAAGAAAAGCCAAGAAAAAAAAAGATGAAAAGCTGTTGAAAAGTTTTAAGTTAGGTTTTAAGTGTTAAACTTGGTCTCTTGCTTAATATTAGGCTAGGCGGTGTAATCCACCTGTCATCCCATAGTCACGTCTAGTAGCCTAACTGTAATATGAAGACATTTTTACAGCGATTCGTCCAGCCCTCTCTCTCACATACACACGCCTACGTATTTTCTTTGCTTATGGTCTGTTTTTCTTTTTTGTTTGTTTGTTTTTTTGTTTTGTTTTTTCTGGAGGGGGGGGGTCACATAATCCAGAAATACGTGAAAAGTGGGCCATACTGTATTGATCCCCTTTACTTTCTATCCCCTAAATAGGTTATAGCCTACAGTATATGTAAAAAAAATAATAATGTAGCAGGAGGTCACTGGGGCTTGGTAAATGCCACATGAGGACCAATCAGGGATGGAGGAACTGGAGAGGGAACTGATTAATACAGGTGTGACTGCCTGCCTGAGCACTCAAACTGTTTGTTCAATCTCTGTGGTGCTTGGCCCTATGTACAGCTGGTAAGATTGACTTTTTGAAGACTTTATTGTGCTTTTAGGCGTTTTTAATTGTTTGGGTATAGTAGGGGTGTATCATCCCGAGGTATCTGTATTTTAATTCTAATTGTGGGTCTTTCTGTTTTTAGGCTCAGCACTGACTGCTGTTTGTTCTAGTATAACATCATGTTTAACCTTTATTTGTATTGGATTTCAAGTTAGGGGACTGTAAATCTAAGCTTAAAATGTTAACAACCTGTCTCTCTTTTCTTCTAGTGCTGTGGCTGATGGGATCCTCCCTTCACCGGGGTGGTTAGGATGCTGGGTGTGCACTTTAGGTGGTGATATTCTTTTGTTGCATGTTCTAGTGTGCTCTTTTGTTTAAAGGAGAAGTCCACTTTTTTGCAAGTGGGGCCTTAATTGTTATGTAAACTGAAGTGTACTGGACACCTATGGAACTTTTTGGAGATTTGGATCCTTCCCTGAGATATTTGTTTCAAACGCCAAACACCAAAACGCCATACATGGAACAGTATTGGGCGTG